>WEIT01019408.1:120638-139525 GCA_013389985.1 Dryoscopus gambensis | reverse complement strand
AACGTACGAATTTGCCTTGCCGCTTAACTTCCAATACAGTCCTCCAGCTAAGTAGCTTTTGGGCTTTGTCCAATCCCTTTTTCCATCCCTTCTTCCCCTAATTTTCACTTTCTCTCCAAACAGTGCAACCCAGGAAAACAAACTGGTCAAAGCAAGGCTGCAGGCTGCCTAAGTCAGGACTGCAGGTTTTATGCTTTAATTACATCTCACTGTGCCTTACAGTAAGATATGGCTTTATTTCTCTTTTCTTTAGACATGGTGCAATGAGGTCTCCATCCATAGAAAAACAATCCTCAACAGGAGGATGCTAATTTTTTCTTACTCAGATTAGAACAAGAACCATTTTGAAGTTTCATTCACAATGAAGAAGAGGCAGTACCTCTCTTCTTCAACTGTGTTGCATCTCCTTACAGTGAATACTTCCCTGGTTCATTCAGATTATTGTTAGTGCCCTTCTGTGTGTGACCTAGAGAATCCTACGGACCCTGAGAGCATGGATATTGCACCTCAGAAACTTGCCAACTCATTACCTACAGTCTTCTCTGGACTCTGTTGACACATTGCCCCAGAGCCCTGGTGGTCCTTCACCCCAGGGACCAAAAGAGTTCTTCTGAGAAATGAGCACCTATGCAACAACACCTCTTTCTTGAACAGGTACCACCATCCCTCTGTGCCAGTGGCTCTGAAGGAATTTGGGCTTATGCTAAGATGATGATGTACCAAGCTAGAAGTACCTAAGGCATGGTAGTGTGTAGTATCTAGGGTCCCTGCATATTCTCCCCCAACCTCCCCAGCTGCCCCAACAACAAGTGTCTTGGACAGGGAAAAAAAAATGCTTTCACCGGTCCATTCCGTCTGTGATTTTTATTGCAAACCAGTATCTGAAGGTGGGTGTCAGGTAGATAAATTTGGCTATATGGAGAGACAATCAGAGAAAAACAGCCACACCCAGTCAGGCTTTTCTGCAGTTGTTCCTGGCATCTGGTTTTGTCCTTAAAACATTCGATCATTCTTCCTAGAGGTGGGCAGGAACTTCCCATGAGATAACACCAGGAACTGATCAAAAATCTCTTTTCCCTATCTCATCTGGCTTCTCCTGAGATACATTAGGCTGAAGTGGTTTGTCTGACCAGACTGGAGATCCCTTCTGTATATAGAAAGCAAAAATCAGCCAAGGGAGCTTTCTCCTACAGAGGGCTAAACAAATTTTCACTCATGACTCAGAACATGGGTGCTTCTGCTAATCTCCATCTCAATGCAGATCACTGCCTCAGTATAGGGCAAAACAGTGCAAGGTAACATGCAAACTAGTAACACACTGGGACAGCAACGGGCAGTGCACAGCCCAAGTCCCACCCCCACTAATTTCCGTAGGATATGCAGAATTTGAAAGTCTCCTCCAGCTGGAGTGCAAGTGTGGGAGGAAAGGGCTCCTGCATGCCTCTTTTCCCATGCTCATATATATCTTTTATCATATAGGGAGCAGGAACCAGAGCCACCATACCTTTCTTATCTGCTCTGATGGCATGAAGAGCCACAGGCCAGGACAGAAGGACCATGATGGCAATTGCCCCTAGGTGGAGATAAGGAGCTGTGACCTGGCAAGGAGAAAAAAGGGTTTTACTCAAAGGATGAATTGTGGAGACAGATGGAAGCAGTCCCCATCAGAGCTACAGCCCTTACACCTGGATGGGCTCCTGCTGCAGATACCAGCAGTTAACTACTCTCCCTCACTGTGTTGGATCCACTAAACACCTCAGGACTCAGAGGAGAGATATGAGCTCCGGGCCAGGCCAGGGAGGAGTGTGCCCCAGCCTGAGGAGTGCTCCTCACTTTACTTTTTCCTAAGTCAGCTGAAGGGGACACAACTACCCTCCTCCATGAGGACATGATTGCCTCTACTGATATGCCATAATCTGTGAGCATCTTCCAGTTTACCCCAATATAAACCACTCCAATCCCATCCAGGAGATAGCTATCTCCGCACCACACCACACCACACTGCAGTTAAATCATTAAACTGATGTCAACAAACCTGAGTGATAAAATGTGGTATTTACTAGCTGTGGTATGAAACTAACTATAGTGGTATAAGAGAAGCAGATATGTTAGATAATATTGCTGGACAGATAATGATGCCTTAGGTTTTAAGTTAATAGATTTGATTTCTTTAATCCTAAAGATTAAACAAGAAGATCATAAGACAAGAATCTTTTCTATGCTTCTCATGAATGCATGAATAGAGTTGGAAACCAAGCAGAAATACAGACTCTGAGTGCTTGTTGGTCTGACACATTTTTCCTAAAACTAGGCAAATCTGAGCTAGAAACCAGTCCATCATCTTCTCATGCTCATCAGAGACCTGGGGCAAATATTCCAGCTAGAAGTGACAGTTACTAAGGTATGTGCTAGGAAAAACCCCAACTATCCAGGTGCAAGCCTTTCCCATTGCTTAGTCCTGATGCTCAAGTCTCTAAGCTGGAAGGGTTGAAGAAAGCAGCAGTCACTGGGAGATGTTACTGCATGTGACACTCTATGCCCCAGACATTCAATACCAGCATCTCCCGACCAGAAGCAGGATTCAGTTGCACAAGCAGAGGTGCCATCTGAGATGTCCAGAATACCTGAGGTAGATCTGCAGGGCTAATGGACATGGCGCAGTATCTACAAGAGATTCATGTCCTTTGGGAACAGCAATGGAGGGCCATCTCAAAAGAGCATGGATACCTGAAATAAACAGCACCCGTGGGGAACCCAAAGGCTCTTGTATCTCCTTCTCCTTGTCCACATCCCCTGGTGTCTGTCAGGGGGAGGAGAAGATGATGGTTTCTCATTACCTTTGTGTCTTGGGGTGACTTTATGCTGCTGTATCCCCTATCACCGCTCTAAGCCCAGACATGATTCCTGTACTTTTCTATGCCTTTAAACTGAGCCTGAGAGAGGAGAGGAAAAAAACTGAGCAAATTTTTCAAAGAGGTCTGTGCTTCAAGGACACAGAGATTAGCTGCTGCTGCTGCTAGAGGAGCGAAAGGAGCACCCTTCCTACCCTTCCTGCTCTTCCAGCTAGTTTATTTTTCCGGCTCTGCTTCTTCGGAGAAAGATAGACGGAAAGTGGTTTTTTCTGGGACTTTTAGCTTTTCCCTTCTTCTCTTCTGCACTGTTTGACCATCAGAAGACCAGAACTCACTGGGAAAATTTCCACCTTAGGCCCTGAGGGGGCTCAGGCCGGACCCAAGCTCCAAAGAGGAGGAGAGAGACCACACCCACAGTAGGACTCTTAAAATCTTTCAGGTGTCCTCTCCATAGCTAGAGCTTTTATTATTTAGCATTATTATTCCTTACCTGTGTGTTTGTTAAAGAAATAGTTTTTATTTTCTCTTTCACATTCCTCCAAGGAAATTTTTTTTTCCCAAACCTGGTGGGGGGAGGGGTGGCTATACCCTGCCTTCCTTTGAGGAGGAGACATTCCTTTGGACGTTTTCCCTCATTTTGGCCCAAACCATCACACTTTGCCAGTGCATAACCCAGTGGTTAGCGAACTGTAGAACAGGAAAGTGCAATTAACCACACCCTACAAACACCACATCTTGGATTCCTCTGTCAGTCCACTTGCATTGCTCTCCCAGCCTTCACAAGCGCTAAGCCACATGGGGGAGGGGTAATAGACCCAAATAGGGTAGAATCATGGAACTGTAGAGTAGTTTGGATCCTGCAAAGCAGCTGTGTAGTCAAAGGCTACATACTTCTTCCTTCTCAATACAAGTGGGGACCTGGATGCTCAGACACTGAACAGCACTGGACAGCTCTTGCCTCCACCTTCAGATCTGATGAGAGCTGAGGGGGCCAGCAACCATGAACTCTGACCTCCCGCACCCAGCATTTTTTCCCACCTGACACCAGTGTTATCCACCTGCTCCCCAAAAGCTCAATGCTCTCCTGCCCTCAGGAGTGTAAGCTCTTTTGAGTCACAGAAGACTGGAAATGTTCTGTACCAGCAGATTGGGATGAAGGATGAGGGAGAAAGTTCTTGCTCCGGCAAACCTACCAGCCTAAGTGGTCTGATTTACCTGCCCTGGACAGCTGAAATTTAACAGTACACCTACGTTTCTTGGGAGGGAAAAAAAGGCTGTAACTTTCCATATCTTTCCAAACTGAGACATGTTACATCACACAGCTTGAAACTCAACCTCAGGCCTTGGCTTCCTTTCCCCCAACAGGAAATGTTAAGTCATAATAAGAGTTTACTCAGAATGTACCCTGCTAACAAAAACCATGTGAAAAACACCCACCATACAGAGTATCTTCTGCCAATTGTCACAAAATACTTCTATAAACAAGCTGCTTTTTCAAATAGACCCAACCCCTCTTACCTGGAATGACAGGCGGACAGTTTTCCGGTGATCTCGCCAGAGTATAGATAATGCAAAGAGGGATGAGATAGTGAAGCCCAGGACGAGAAAAGTACCAATCTGGGGACAAACAGAAGACATAAATCAGCTTCAGCATTTCTGCATAGGGTCTGCCATCCATCTGAGTCACAGGTTAATTTAAGCAGCTTGATAAATTGTTTCGGATGCATGAGATTGACTATGCCAGTACAAAGACAGAGATCCAATGGGACTAAAACCAAATCCACAATGCTATCAGTATGGCAGGACTGATTTCAGGAGATGGGTTCTCAACTAAGTCAGCTCTCAGGACTCTCCCTATAATCGGTGGAGAAAGAGGAATTTCAGAGCTGATCCATTCCTGCTTGCATTATGATGGAATATGCCTTTCTCTCTGTTGATATAGATGGAGCCTAGGTGATCAGCTTACACTAAATCTCTAACCTGCAGAAGGAATTCATCACTTCTAAACTCAGAAGTGACAAATTCCACCCAAAAGCGACAACAGCACAACTTCCTTGTTCTATGAGCTGCTTTGTAACAGGCTTCAGTGATAACAAACCCTCCCATGATTAAGAGATGAGAGTTCACTTTTTAACCAAAAAGGTGAGGCGGTATATCAGTCAATTCTTCGGCTTCTTGTTCAGTTTGGTACCAGCACAGCAGTAATGGCGGGCTCTTCTTGGTCTATCATCTATCTGCTGACAACCAAAGGCAAGTAGCAATTGCACCAAGGCCCTAACCATCCTGCAGGGGATCTTCTACAGATCCATACCACAATAATCTATCCCTAATCCCTTGCACCCAAGAATGCCTCTTTTTTTTTTTTAATTCGGTTGGTTGGCTGGTTGGTTTTTATAAATTGTTCTACAACTTTCTGGTCCTTTTTCAATAGTAAAGATTGCTCAGTTCCCATTACTTCAATGAAGAAACACAGGATCAAGCATCTGCATGTTCAGCTATCCCCTCCCACTGCAGCCTTTGCAATCATATTGCATCTTACCCTAAACTGCATGGATAGAGGAGCATTTTTAAATGCCTCACATAGCCTCAAAAATTACTAAGGGAAGATGATTCTAATACATAATTTTACAGCAACAAGTCCCCGATAATTTGTTTCTGTATCTTCAAAGGTCCAAAAGGCATTTCCCAAACCATAGAACAGAACTGCAAACTACGGAACAGTTTGGGTTGAAAGAGACTTTAAAGATAATCCAGTTCCGACCCCCCTGCCATGGGCAGGGATGCCACACACTAGATCAGATTGCTCAGGGCCCCATCCAGCCTGGCCTTGAACACTCCCAGGGAACCATCCAAAGACCAAAAGGCATAAAGTACCAGGATGCCTTGGAAAAGCCATCTTTCTCTCCTGCAGAGAGAACAGACACTTTTTTCACTGTTGTTGGGGTCAGCTCCAGAAAATCATGCAGTGCTTCTCATGAAAATTTTGCTTTTGACTTCATGTTACCATATGTAGATGTGTCAAATATAGGCATCTTCACCTGAATGAGTCACTGCAGGCACCTTTTAGAGTCAGTGAGGAAAAAAGGTTCTTTGAGTGTGATTCATCTCATCTTAATTTAGATGCCTATGACCAGCTGGAAGAATTGCATCCTCAGAGGATTCATTTCCCTCCACCAAGTGCAAAAGGAGTTTGAGTGATCAGCTCAGGTGGAGATATCATTTTCATGGGTATCTCAATCTCGTAAGATTAACCTCTTCCCTCTCTTCCTTCTCTCCCATAGTCTAAGAGGTTTTCTGTGCAAAGAAACACCACAGACTCAATTAATTTGAAGCATAGATTAGAGTTACCAGAACGCCCACCTTGTGACTCCAGTGCAGGTACAGCTGCTGACCTTCTGCAAGCAAACACATCGCAAGGACCTGGGAAATCAAGAAGAGATTGTATGCATCCTGGTGGAAGGTGGTGACGTGTGCCAGTGAGGCACTTCTGGAATTATTTTTGCATTGGGAAGTTACTTTACACTAGGTCTTCCTGCACAGTGTAAACGTTTACAGGACAGGTGTATGGAGACAAAAGTTTAGTGCTACAGTAAAAATGCTTCTGAAATGGCCGAGCACATGTCAAGACTGCCCTTCAGGATCAAAGACTTCTTCCTGGGTAACAGATAATTGGGTACTTTGGGGTACTCGCTTTCAATGACTGTTTGTGAGGAGAGACTGAAAGAGGAATGATGGCCAGGGTCAATTATTATTGTATAAACCAATATAGCACTAACCTTGACTATTTTCTGTGCATTTGTTGTGATTAGAGGTATATCAACCATGTGAGAGAAGTCAGGGAATAAAAAATGTCGCAGAGCAGCACAAAAGTACAGAGCAGACAGCAAAAAAAGGCAATTCTTCCACATTAACCACAGGGAATGCAAGAGACAGGCACATCTCAGACCAGAGAAAAGTGTCTTGGGCATTAAACTACTCCAGTTTTTGGTGGTTGGCATGTTCTGTCCACTTGATGGCAAGTCGGACCCCTTGGAGAGGGTCCTTGTGAGGCCTGCTGCAAACGCCAGCCAGGACAGTGGCAACCCGAGATGCTTTGAACACCAAGAAGCCAAGAATGAGGCAAGTCAGTCCATGGTTTGCATGCAGGGTTTCTTCACATAGTTCCACACCTAAGTAACCAGGGGGTCTGGAGACGAATTTTACCCAAAGAAGCACTTTGCTGCTGTGAAAATGCACAAGCCTATGCTCAGAGTCTAAATGCCTGGAGAAACTTCCCAACCACTGCAAAGGATCATTTTGTGACCAGTATCACCAGGTATCAGGGCTTAGAGGAAAGTATCTGTTAGTAGACCTCCATGCTCCACTGAGGAGGATCAATTACGATGCAAGACCCTCCAGACTGTGGCATAGTGGGATTGTATGAGAACAGGATGTATAGATTTGGGGGAAGAGAGTCTTCTGTCCTGAAACTCAGCTGCAAGTGAATGTAAGCTGTTTCCCCTCCACCTACAAACACACTCTTTCCAGGATCATGCTGATTTGAAGCAAGATATAAGGCCTGGTTGGATGGGGCTTTGAGCAACATGGTCTAGTGGTAGATGTTCCTGTCCATGACAGGGGGGCTGGAATTAGATAATCTTGAAGGTCCCTTCCAACACAAACCATTTTATGATAAGCTCAGCAGTGAATACAAGTGCTTCTTGATGTGTTGGCTTCCTTTAATGGAATAAATGCACCCAGTACAGGATGAGTAACTATGGGAGCAGTTCAGAGAGAACTGAAATACTGCTAAAGATCTTAAATCAACCCCATTTAAATAAGCTATTTCAGGGTGAAAAAATGAGAGAAAAAAGACACTCTGCTCCTTTGCTGCAAATGATGTTACACAAAGACCTGGTCCTTGCATACAGTAAAGCCAAACATTTAGAATAGTCTGAGCTAGAAGGGACCTACAAGGATCATCAAAGTTCATCTTCTGGCCCTGCACAAAATCAGACCAAGAATCACACCATGTTCCTGAGAGCATAGCCCAAATACTTCTTGAACTCAGGGCATTCAGGCAGACTTGGTCCTGTGACTACTTCCCTGGGGAGCCTGTTCCAGTGTCCAACAGTCCTCTGGGTGAAAAACTTTTTCCTAATTTTTAACCTACATCTCCACTGATACAGTTTTATGACATTGCCTCGTGTCTTCTCGCTGGTCTGTCTACTCCAAATTGCTTCCACCCACTTTCTGGGACTGTCTAATATAAGTACAGAGGCAGGAGGGCTTAGGTGACCAGAATGTTTCTGACTAATATTGCCAAAGTTAGAGTCAGAGTCCCTCTTGCCAATCCCATCATCTCCCAGAATCTTACAGCCTCCAACACTTGCATTCTTCTCTTCTTTAAAATGAGGTGTGGAAGTGTCTCCCCTGCACCATCTACGTGCAAAGTGGTGATTAAGGGATGCTTCCCAGCGGTAAGAGAGATGGATTCACTGCAAGGAGGATTGCACCTCTGTCTCCCTCTTTCTGAATGGCTGCATTGACCACAAGGTTATGCTGCAAAGGGGAGCAGATGCTTAACTCCACTCTACTTCTGCATGGGAACAACCTTGTCATCGTCTCAATACCTGTGGTGAGGTGTGGCCAGGCTCTGAACCTACACTACAAGGACATGCAGGCAGGCACTTAGACACTCGGCTCACCTGAAACATCTGCTCACTTAGATGTTCTCAACAGCTGGATTCAGGTCCTTACATTCATTCACTTTATGGCAAAAAATTCAGAACTTGTCTGGTACCCCAGTCTCTTAGGGATGGAGTTTTGAGGTCATATTTTGGATTTCAGTGTCAATGTACTATTTTGAGTCCTCTTCATTTATGAATGAAGAGGCCACAACGTCTCTGAACTTCTTTACTTTGTACAGTCACAAGTCACCTCCTCACAACCCTTAGAACAAATATGGTTGAACTGCAGAGAGGCAAATGTTATCTGTTGGGGTTTGAAAGACTGCACAAGAAAAGATTTTTCTTCTCCACTGAGCATGAACAGCTCTGTAATTAGACCCCTCAGCTTAACCTTTTAGCCCTCATGGGGATGAGAAAATTGTCTTGGGGAGTGATTGAACAATTGAATTAATTGAAACTGATTGTGTGAGAAAATGACAATGATGCATGTGGATGGAGAGCATCTTTGTCCAGACAGCTAGTGCTTTCTTGTGCAGCATTTTCTTCACCCACTTGTGGCTGATGGGCAGAAGACTGTATGCTTCAGTGGGTCACAATGAGGTCATGGAAGCAGGCTTGCAGGTTCCAGTTGGGTGTCATCATTAAGAAAGAGGGTATGGTGTGCACAAGCAAAACCAGACCAGCCACTGGTTGATATAAAATCTTTCTGCTTCAAGAAGGGCATCAGGATGCTCAGTTTTCTGACATGATGGGCTGTTCATGCAAAATACCACCAGAAAACATCACCTAGGTGAAGGTCTCCAGTCCTTCTTGCAACACATGTGGGGATACATCCATCCAACACTCTTCAACCAGAACATGGGATGTAATTCATCATGACAGAAACCTATTTGGCCATCAGTTGTCTGAAATGTATTAGAGCAACCCACCTATGGTATAGTACCCACACTGATAGATTTATTTAGATGTTGAAGGGCTGAGTTACACTTAACAGCCTGTGAGGCTCACAGTGTTTTGCTGGATGGTCCATCAAAGCCTTCAACGAAAGGGAAGCTCTGCAAACAGTGATGGATGGGTGGATTCCTGGTAGAGTCCTTCTCTGAAAGAGCCCTACCAGGATGAGCTTTTCCCAGCCACGGTTTTTGCAATACACTTCATGTTTTGAGATAGTGGGAGCGTAAGTGGTGGCAATGATAACTTTCCTTGCTCCCCTTTCCCTCAAGACCTAGTAACATTTAAGTAGCAGCCTCATGCCCCCAGAACCCACTGCTCAGCATGGATGTATGCAGCAGTCTTGCCACACAGCAGACAGTGGCATGATGATGCAATCAAGCAGGACAAGTGTCCTCAGAAATACCCAACAGCTTTGGCTGGGTCACTTAACAGCTTCATAAAAGCAAGGAGCAGATGGATCTTCACTGCAGGGGCTGTTCCCAGAATGGAGGAACCTCTGAAGTGTTTCTTCTGTTGTCTGATACCATCCAGACAACCTGCATTCTTTCAGGTTTATCCATGCTCACCCTTCTGAGGAAGGCAAATGTTGTTAGCCTTGTTAGACAGAACTGAGAAGCTTGAGAGGAAGAGGGGGAAGTAGCTACATAATAAAGAGTGAGACCAGGACAGAACTACACCATATAGGACACCAATTTCACTGCATATCTTCCATCTTCCTTTCTGGCTTTACTTTGCCCATCACCTGCCCTGATAGCTTCCAGTCATCATATTCATAATGACAAAAACCTGAAAATACTCTAAGAAAGTCCACTGCTTGGATACTGGCTGATGTTTGGATCCAGACAGAGTATGACCAAGCTGACACATCAGCCCCAGAGGTCTTCAGGCTCCCTAGGCCTAGGAAATGCTGTAAAGCCAGTTTCTAGCATGGGCTATGGTGAGTTAGTCTGACCCTGAGGTTGACTCCAGATCCACAGCCTGCTGAGGCACCATCTCAGATGTATCCATGTCATATGGGCATCTCTGGCAAAGCTCTGAGTTGCCCCAAGTAGCACTGCAACCACCAAACCACCCACACTACTCCATGGCCCCTGGGAAAGCCAGGTAGGCTTTGCTGAATAATAGTCCATGAGCCCTAGAGCCACCACCGTGTTACAAAATCCTTGTAATTAATTATTGTTGTTTGTCCCATTCAGAGCTCAGCCAGTCCACATCCCTCATGATGCTCTTGTTCGCTGCAGGCACGACCAAGCACCTGTCCTATTTATCACTTTGGGGTTTTTATTGTTAGCACTAGAATAAAAGTACTATTTATTTGTACTTCATCAGGAAGAAAGAACCCCAGAAACCAATTGTGTTAGGTACTGCATGGACAAAGCCAAAAGATTCCCCGTCATGAGCAATTTACAGACTGACTGTATTATGACACATCAGGGAATGGGTAAGAACAGCAGGAATGGATGATAAAAGCTAGTTGTCTTGGTCACAGAGGTGAGACAAAGCCATTACCTCACCTTCAGCCCCTGGCATTTCAAAATGAAAGACGGAGCAGGTGTAAGACTGATGTGGACTCCAGTGCCTGGAATCAAAGTGAATTCTTGGCCTATAGCTCTGGATGCAGAAGGTGGAAACACAGATGCAAATCTGTTTAATTTGTGAGCTCTCTTATGAGGGAAAGAACAGAGGAAAAGGATGAGTAAGTAGAAACTTCAGGAAAAGTTTGGGTTTGGTATGTTTCCCTAATTAAAGTGAACATCGGATTAGAACTCTAGAAAAAATTTCACAGGATGTGGAAGAGGGAAGATTTCAGGAACCTCTTTCAGCATAAACTTCAGCAGCGTTTTGTGACCACATCTATAGCCTCTACCTGGAGAAAATCTACAGCAAAGCAGAGTGAGTCAAGTGATAAAGTTCTGTTCTCCTTCCTATAATAAACGTTTTTATCCAGGATTAGAAGAAGAACTCAGCTGTGATGACGTACCACCACTGCTACCTGACTCAGAGCCCCGTATCTCCCTGCTGCCAAAGCAACAATTTTTAGTTTCCCCTAAATCTAAATCCAGCCACTGCTGGCTCAGCGTTCCTTGTGTTCAAGGAGGAATTGTACATACTTATCAAAGGGAAATCATAGAAAGAAATCACAGAAATATCTGACTCAGAGACTCATGAGCTGAAACTGGTCATTTGCAGGTGGATATGGGGAGAAAGTACTGTAAACACTCATTGTGTTCCAGATCTTCTCCAGGCATTCACTGTCTAAGGATCATATGGAGGACTAGACTGAGCTTTGGTCTGATGCATTAAAGCCACCCCTATGTTCAGCTTTCAGGACTACAAATCAAGGTCAGCTTACAAGGAGCATTACTTACCAGTAACAGTGAGGTGTACGCGAACAAGACTGCAGCCACAATCAGGATAACAAGAGACCACAGAAACCAGAAGCCTAGGTTCCCATAGTTATACCTAAAAATAAACCAATAAAATAATATAAGAATGTTTTTGGTTAGCACGTGGACTAGAGGGGAACAAGAACCCCGTTCCTTGAAATTCTGAATTTTTCTAAGCAGTGAAACAAAGAAATGCAGAGGAATAGCCTATGCTGTAACATGCAAAAGTGATTAAGAGCCTCCTTCCCAAAATCCCTGATTTCATTAACCATCAGACTAATACACAATATTATACCTTTCCTTCCCATAATATTTGAGCAGCTTTAATTTAATTTTAGGGGCCAGATTTGCATAACTGTTGCCTACATACTACAGAAGGAAAAGATGTGCATAAATCCCTGACGATTATTTCTTACTTTTGAATCTGGGAACCTGGAATTCTCTTTCAGTGAGCTAGCTGGTGCAATTCCTCTGATTCCAGCCATTACATTTCTTCACGTGGAATGGGGGAGAAAGGGAAGGGGAAAAAGAAAGACTCAGAGAAGGAAAGAGTTGTTTAGTCTCTTTCATTCACAATTTTTGTGGCAATGATCCTCCCCTTTCTTCTAAATTCACACTTACACCTAAAAATTGTAGCCAAGCAAAGAGCAGAGCCCCAGCACCTCCAAAGTCACTGGATATTCAGTTTGGATGCTGTAACCATGAGTTTAAGGTGCCAAATCTTTGTTTCATGGCTAAAGTGCCCTGTTGCAGCACAGCTGCTCCGGAGGGTGCTCATGCCTTCCCAGTCATCCTGGTGACCTGCCCAAGGGGTCAGAGAGGAGGAAAAGATGGTACTTACCAGTCAAAGCCGTTGTAGTCATTTTTACCTTCACCCCACGTGTACAGAAAGACCAGAGAAAGGCAGAAAGCTGCAATGAGCAATGGGAAAAACATGCATTCCCGCTGGAGAGGAAGAGGAAGGACAAGCAGTCAGAGCTACAGCTAGCCCAAAGCAATCAAAGCAAATGGCAGGTACTTTCAGGCTGTCCCTAAAAATATGTAGTTGGTGTTGGAATTCTAACAAATAAATATGGAGAGGAACTGCCTTCCTGTCCCTTGTAACCAGGAGAATGTCCTCAAAAGCATACTCTGCGCTACTTGTTCTCAGGGAAAGGAAAACTCATGATTTCCCAAATGAACGGGATTTTAACCACCTCACATGAGAGGAAATTGCCCTGTACAGGAAACTCCTTTGCAATTCTTACTGCACACCCAACCCTAATGTTACTTCTTTAATTTGATTCTATGGCTTCGAGATGGTTCAGTGGCCAGGAGAGGCTGGTGCAAACTCCACATTTATTAGATGTGTGGCAGCACAGATAATTTGAGCTTGCCACAGAAACAGCAATTCATCAAGCATTTAGAGCAAAATCTAACAGCCCAACAGATCCCAGTGGGCTCCAAATGATATTGGGCTGGGATTCCATGACATCAACCCCTTGCCTGCTTAGACTGCCCTGCCCCTGTACAGAAATCCATGTCTGTGCTGATTTTGAGCTCATTTACCACGTTGCAGCAGCATTTCCCTGGCTCGGTCCTTTTGCGCTGGTACCGCTTCCACCGGCAGCTGTAGAAACCAGCCAGGCAGGAGATGAAGGGCTGATGCTCGTACCGCTGCAGCAGGCGCCGGCGGACCACCTTCAGCTTCCCAGACTTGAGCTTCTTGAGGCTGGTGGAACTGGCCTCCATCCGAGTGGCTTTATCTCATCTTCCTCCTTGAACAAGACCACAAGTTTTACAGGCAGACTGTTGGGTAAGCTTTCCATATCTGAAAAAGGAGAGGAAGTTTTCCCAAGAGGATGCTGAGACCAGCAGGAAGTGATGCTAAGGACATCCCACCTAATTTTATATACCAAAGTGAGATGGCCAGCTGAGAAGGATGGTCACTGCAAATCCTCTTAGCAGTCAGTGGTGCTCCTGGTTGTAACTTAGGTGCTCTGAATCACCTTTGAGGCTACCTCTGCCTTCTTTTCGCTATACAGGGAGTTCTGGGAAATGAATTCCTTAACTTAAGTACATTTCAAATTATGTCATATGAACCTGAGCCTAGGCTATAGGAATTATTCAACATCACTGTGACCTGTTTGAAACCTGCTATCAGTTTAACAAGCTCATATAGAAAAGGCATTAAACCCCCCAGGTACACAGCTCTCTTATCCTGGCAAAACTCCAGCACTGCAGAGACTGATCCCTTAAGAAATAATTATTTCCTAGCTGGAACAACTTTACTTGGAACAGATTTTCAGGTGTAGAAAGACCAGCTACAAAGATGTACATGTGGGAGATCTATTCATAATCATAACTTAAAACAAAGACCTTGGTGGTAAATTGCAACCAGTGTAGTTACAATGAAGCAAATACCACAGGGACTAGTGCTAGCTGAAGAGTGGTTCACCCAGCAGGGCACTACCAAGACTTCAAGGAAAGATTTAGGAAAAGAGTTTTGTGTGGGCATGCAAAGAAGCCCCATTATACAGCTCTTCTTTAGAGTTGAGTTAGTCAGAGGTGTTTTTCTCTTGTGTTAAAAAGTGCCATTGAATCCTTGAGTCCACATCAGCCATGTTCAAATCCTGGAACATCTGCTGCAAAGCCCCAGCTTAGGACTCAAGATTTCCCTGATTTTTCAGATGTAATAACAATAACTTAAGATGATGAATAAACAATGTGCTGCACTATACACATGGATGAAACACATCTATATAAAGGAAACAACTCAGATCCCAGTGTGTCTTTGGAGAAATCAGTGCATAAATCCTTGCAGACTGATACATCCAAATAACTGACCAGTTTGCAGGAAGCACAAGTAAATCAGAGACGTCAGATGCAAGTTAAAACAGAAAAGACGCTCCCCTCGTACCCTTTCCAAATGCCCCAGCCTACTGGCAGCTGGAGTACAAGGAACGAGGATGGAAAGGAAACAAAAAGTGGGTTCAGTTTGGACCACTACTAATTATGCAGCGTTAAGAATGCCATGCCCTGAATGCCTTCCTGAGACAGATGTGTGTGTCCATCCAGGACAGTCATAAAGAATCACACACACTTGGATGTGGTGGGGTCAAGCCATCCCTAGAAGCTCGGCAGTACCAGACCCTGGCACAAGCAAGTCACCCTTAGTAAAAAATTGATGCCACTCTCATGTGGCAAGATGGTGATCCTGCTCTAGAATTCCCAGAGCACAGCTGGGGGGTGTGGTGCAGATGACAGCTGATCCGGCTGGTTTCATCAGCTGGCCTAAAGTGCACCCAGCCTAAACCCAGCAATTACCAAGTTACAACAGCCACAGCTTCTGAACATGTTTGAACCTTCAGAGCTCTTACCAGAAGGTTGTCACAGCCATGGGATTGCAGTATTTGTTATCTGCTACAAGGATCCCCAGAATATGAGTTCCCGTATCACCAAAGCACAGCATCCATTCTTGCCCTTCTCCTTCAGCTACAGGAATTCAGGGCTCTGGACCAAACCCATTAGTTTTGCTGTCAGAGGGCCATGAGGTTTGTTACTCACATTCCCGGGTGTGGGTACAAGGCTCACACATTATTATTTGTCTGTAAGCACACAGGATTTGACAGGAAAACAGATTATGGAGATCCTGAAACACTGCCCACATCATCTGTCTGGCTACAGAAGCATGTCAGGTGTTAAACTTAGGTGTTAGTTTACCCCTCATGAAACTCTCAGTGGTGGAGATCCCAGCATCTCTCAAGGCAGGCTGAATTAGTCCTAACTCATTTTATAATTAAAAGTTGGGGGTTTTTTCCCAGTGTCTTGTTTCCTGTATTACAGTTAAGGACATTACTTCATGCCTTGTTTATTGTGGATACAGTGAACAGCTAAAACCCTTCCTCTGTTACATATTTCATGTATTCACATGTAGATGTCTCCCTGTAAACCTTCTTTAGCCTCAACAGTCCCAGCTTTTCTAGTCTTTCCTTGTAGTCCATGTTTCCTCAGGATATCCTTGTATGGAGTGCACAGTCACCTGCTATTTGGGATTTCCATGACAATTCCCATGGGTTTTGGCACACGGTAGCCACAGTCTCTCCAGGATACACCTGTTCACCCATAGCACAGGCTACTCGATACCTGCAGCATCCAGTTTCTCTCATGTATCAAACATCATCTGGCCTTGAGCTTTTGAATGCTTAAATAATTCACTCTGGACTCACTTCCAGCAGAAAGGGAAAGGTGTTTTCAGCTTCATCACATAATGACAGAATTGTTCGAATTGGAAGAGATCTTAAAGGTTGTTCCACTAGACCAGGTTGCTCAGAGCCCCATCCAACCTGGCCTTGAACACTTCCAGGGATGGGGCATCCAAAACTTCTCTGGGCAACATCAGAGCTTCATCTATGCATCAGAGTACTTATGACACCACTATAATTAAGAATTTCATGACCTCCTACTTTAATCTTTCCAATCAAGTCACCTCTCCAAGCCCACAGGTTATCAGGAAAGGGGCACTTCACTGCCGAGGAGGCTGGGGAATGAGGGAGAGACAAACACAACTTCCTGTCTTCAACCCCCTCCACCAGCCTCTGGGTCTCCCAAAAACATTAGGCTGGCCAAAGAAGAGCAAAACACCCTTGTGTTTGGCATCCCCTGAATCCCCATTGACCCTGTTGTCCAAGCAGTATTACTATGGCAATAAGACCTATCAGTATCGAGAGACTCAAAAAACCTAACTTGTCCCCTGCTTTGGGCTCCAGCTTCTGCTGGCATCCATCTGTCCCTCTTTTCCTATCCTATCCCTTTTTTCTGCCCAGAGACCTTTTCCCCCCTCTCCCATCTCCCAACAGACAGAGCTACCTCACTCAGCCGCTCCTTTGAAGCCTGCAAAGGGCCAAAGAATCCCACAAAGGCACTAAACTCAGACAGAAATTTTATCTTGTCGAGTACAGAGGACGGATGTTCTCTAGCATATCTCCACTCAAGTAAATGGAGATATAAATGGAGATCCTATTGCACCTTCCAGTACCTAAAGAGGTTACTATTGAGCTGGAGAGGGACCTTGGACAAGGGCATGAAGTAGCAGGACAAGAGGGAATGGCTTCAGACTGAAAGAAGGCAGGTTGAGATCAGATCTTAGGAAGAAATATCAGTGAATTCTTCTCCAAAGCAGAAACCATCCTGCCAGTCCCCAGGTCATAATTTGATCCGAGGCTTCTGCTCCCTCTGGGCGTACAGGGCTCACCTAGCAAATGGGAGCCTTTGAGTAGCTCTGCCCCACAGTTTCGGGGACCTCTGGGTCTCTGCTGGGGAGCGAAGCACAAGGCATGCTTGAGGCACTAGACAAAAGGTGATGGTTGCGTGGAGGTGCAAAGGAAAGAATTGACAGGGAGAAGGAAGACCAGGGACAATTCAGCAAATTTTAGGCTGCTTCACTCTTAAGCCAGTGACTCCTAAGAAGAGCCCATCTGCCTCTGCAGCTCTGCAAGATTCATGTATTGCGATGCACTTATGCTGTGCTGTTGCTGGTATCAGCAAACAGTCCAGTGGCAACTCCTAGGATAAGTCCAGGAGAAATCCCTCTTAGATGTGCCAAGTCACATGCGAGAATGAGGAAAACAAAGACAGACACAAGGACAGTCAGAAGGGTGCTTCTCAGCTCAAAATGTACTCATATCTCCAGGTACTCCATTCTTCTATTTATATCTGTCCTTCCAAACAGGCATCACTCCTCCCCTTTTATCTCTGCATATTCTCCCTGGTTTCTGCCCTCAGGTTCATCTCCATGTTCTCAAGTAATTGTGTTCCATTTAACACAAGCTCCCTCCTTACCACTCAGCCACCCTTCAGGTTCTCCATGACCCTCTGTTCCATGGTTTCATCCTTCGTGGTTTCATCCTTGGTAACCAATTACCAGTCTGCTGCCACAGCTGGGACAAGGCAATTAGAAGCCATAAAAACATTATAACTCCCAAGGTCTGGCTGAATCTGCAGTGCCTCAGACCACATCAAACACTGACACATTTGAATTCACAAGCATCTGATCCTAAGAAAGATAACATCCCAGAAACTGGGCCCAACAACCACCTAAGGGGCAAACAACACTGAAACAAATGGCAGATGCAGAAGCCAAAGAAACAGTTCAGTCCTTGGCAGCACTTAGCAGGAAGTTTCACAGTCCTTGCATCTAGATTTGAAGCATAGTTCTCTTAAAATTCAGAGATCGTCTGCAATTCCTGCCCCTCTTTACCAGGCGAAGTTAAATGGATAGAGAAGGGAAACAGCAAACTTGCACCCATTCACTGGGAAAGCCATGGGAGCAAAGAGCAACCAGGTAAACATGCATCAGTAGGATGGCAAAGTTTGAGACTCCTTAACAAGCGAGGCATGAAAGCAGTAACATGTTTTTCTGCTCCATAAACCGCAGGGACCTCAGGTTTTTCCATGGCAAACAGAGACTTTGTGTGCTTGCAGATAAGAGTCCCCATAATCGCAGGCAGTCAGACAGGGCTGCTGCCTTCCCACTGCTTGGCAGAGAGTGAGGAAAAGCATGGGAAATAGCCTCGGGGGATGAGAGGGGAAAGAGAAGGAGAGAAAAATCAGGAAACTTATTCAGCCACACAGCCTGAACGCTGAAAGCACTGCAAAGAGGAACCTGATTCAGAGGCCAGTGCATAAGCCAGGATTAAAAACCTGTGTCTTTTTGGGTGCTGGGCTGGAACATTCATGTTCCAAGGGGCAAAGGTACAGCGGCCAAATTTGGCATTGCCCTATAGCTTTTTTCCCTTGGGCCTCTTAAGTATTTCTTTCCTTTCCCCTGCATCGAGCTATCTCCCACACAAATACCTCACAACACAGGGGGTTGGGTAAGGCACGGCCGGCGAGGCGGCAGCAGCGGCCGAGGTACGGCCGGGAGTGAGGGTCAGGTCAGGCTGCCCAAGGAGAAACACCCGAGCAGCAGCCGCCCAGGGCCCTCGCAGCACCGGGAAGCTCACGGCGGCGGAGCGGGCGAGGAGCGGGCGAGGAGCGGGCGAGGA
>WEIT01019408.1:33298-120616 GCA_013389985.1 Dryoscopus gambensis | reverse complement strand
CCCGGGGTTCTCTCGCAGGCAGCGGCTGGCACGGGCAGCTGTTGTCCCCGCGGCTGTCCCAGAGGCCGCTGAGGCGCTCCAGCACAGGCAGCAGAGTTCAGTAGCCTCAGATGCTCCCAGATGAGACGACCAAGAGGGGACCTCACCTCTCAGCGTCTGCGGGGAGGGTGCCAAGAGGATGGAGCCAGGGTCTTCTCGAGAAACTGGCGCACGGGAAGCTCCACCTGAACAGGAGGAAGAAGTTGTTTACTGTGCAGGTGACTGAGCACTGAACAGGTTGCCCAGAGAGGTTGTGGAGTCTCCCACTGGAGATACTCAAGAACCACCTAGTCCTGTGCAATGTGCTCAAGGATAACCCTGCTCGAGCCATGAGGTTGGACCAGATGACCCACTGTGGTCCCTTCCAGCCTGACCCATTTTGATTCCTTGATTCTGTGGTTGATTTGTAAGATCTTTCCAGATCTTACAAATACATTTCCCAGTTCACTGTAAGAAGAGAATTAGGGGGAAAAGATTACATGGGTAACAGGAGTCACATGAGAGACACAGAGATGGTTGTTTCTCAGCCCCTGAGCATGGCCAGCTTCTCCTAAGAATGTTGATGGTGTAAAAAGACAGCAGAAAGGAGTGATGCCCACTCTGCCTGTCCCACTGTTTCCAAGGGGTTTGGAGAGAAAGTGAACCCCATGCCAGGGCTAAGAGATTCCTTGAACCTGAGCTGAGCCTCTCCAGCCTCTGCAGCTCCTTACCCTGGAGATTCCTGCCATCACTCTTTGGGGCATCACTTCCTGGCCTTTCCCTGGGACTCTTCTGCAGCATCACAGCAACAGAAGCAAAGGAATAAAACGTCCTGGCAAGCTGCCGTTTGATCACCATCACCATGAGCCACACACAGGTCTTGCCACTAGCCAGAAAAGGTCAACAAAGAGCATCCCTTAAACCTGCATTTCTACCCTACCGTCTGCCGAAGGCTCTTGATCACAGTCTAGGATCCCTTTTATTTGACTATCATCTGCCTTGCGTTTCTCTCCAAGAAATTAATGAAATGAAAAAATGAAATTAAATGAAAGGAAGGAAATGAAAAAAGATCAAACAAAATAAAGATAGTCGTAATCGCCCTATGATAAAGAATATACTCTATATCCTCTCCCTGGCAGATGTTAATTATAATTTATCAGTATAACCTTCAGCAGTTTCTTGCTAAGCTCTGATCTGGGATCCCAGGGAGTGGTACAACCTGGTACAAACACGTGCAAGGCATGTCTCGTGCACTGATTATCTGTTGGCTCTGAGGTGGAAGAACACAGCCATTAGCAGAAAGAAACAACATGGGAAACAACAAACAGATGTGGATACAGAAGGGGAATAACAGCTCCTGTGACTGCAGGGACAATACTTCTCCATTCCATTTGCTGTAGTACACCTCTAACAGGCAGTGGCTGTCGCTTCCAAAGACACGGAGAGATTTCCACCAAGGTTCATGCCCTGCGTTGTGGAACGTCCCACCACAGGCAAAAATAATCAAGCCCATTCAAACAAATACTGCCAAAATCTTGTATCTATTACACAGGGACTTACCCCATCACAGAGGACATCCAGGAGGACCTGTGCTGGGAATGGCTGGTGTGCCCTGCTCACCCTTAGGTGCCTCAGCTGTGGTTACCTGCTTTAAGGCAAGATCTTCTCAGGCAACCAATCAATTTTGTGGGGTCAATTTGAAAAGCCCTTGAGGAGCCCCCATGGCTAAGAATGAGTGATATGGGCTTGGAAACACTGCTACAGCCCCAGATGCCTAAACGTACCTCTACATGGTGAAGCAAGCCTCACTCCAAGGTGAAAGCTATTCGCCTTGAAACAAAACCCGACATTAGCCATGAGAATTTAGCATAGAAAAGGCATATTAATCCCTGGTTTTATTCCAGAGTGATCATTATAGGAAATAAAGCTGCAAAGTTGAAACACATTTTTGCACAAGTCACATTTTTCCTCTCCCAAAACCCTCCCCCAGAACTGTTTAGTGTCTGTACTTCTTCAAGGTACCTCTCTCAAGAGTACCTGTCATGATCAAAGGACAGAAGCACCTCTCTGGTGAAGACAAGCTGAGAGAGTTGGGGCAGTTACTGACTTTAAACTGAAAGAGGGTGGGTTTAGATTAGATATTAGGAAGAAATTCTTCACTCTGAGGGTGGTGAGGCACTGGTACAGGTTTCTCAGAGAAGTTGTGGCTGCTCCATCCCTAGAAGTGTCCAAGGCCAGGCTGGATGGGGCCCTGAGCACCCTGGTCTAGCGGAAGGTGTCCCTGCCGATGGCAGGGGGTTTGGAATGAGATGCTCGTAAGTTTCCTTCCAACCCAAACCATTTTATGATTCTATGTTTGGAGCATGTTTGTCCCCAGTGTCCAGTCCCCAGGGATGACTCATTATTCACAACCACCTTGTTTAATCATACTTATCATCATTAGAAATTACAGCTGTTTTTCTTCATTTTCAAAGCACTTTTCAGGCTGCATTAACAAATGTGTGCCCAGGAAATCATTGGCCAAGTCTCAGAGCATTTACAATGCATTTTATACAAATGCTTTCAGCTTCACATGGAAACAGGCAAGGGGAAATCATCATGTTTGTAAAAGGGTCTCAAAGTGCTACAATAGATTTTCCCTCTCCCCTCTGAGGAGCAAAATGAGTGTTTTGGATAAAGCTGAATAGTTGAGAAAGCAAGCAAGCAAGAAAGCAAGAAAGAGAGAGAGAAAGCGAGAAAGTGAGAGAGAAAGAGACAGAAAGAAGGAAAGAAAGAAAAAGAAAAAAGATAGAAAAAGAAAGAAAGAAAGAAAGAAAGAAAGAGAAAAAGAAAGAAAGAAAGAAAGAAAGAGAAAGAAAGAAAGAAAGAAAGAAAGAAAGAAAGAAAGAAAGAAAGAAAGAAAGAAAGAAGGAAAGAAAGAAAGAAAGAAAGAAAGAAAGAAAGAAAGAAAGAAAGAAAGAAAGAAAGAAAGAAAGAAAGAAGAAAAAAGAAGAGGTGGAGAAAGATTTTATTTTTACAATGCCATGTCTTTGGCTGGACTCAGGCATAATCTGATCCAAGTGTTCTTGGGTACATGAGCACGTTCCCAGCATTGCAGAAATGAGCATGACTGACAGGCATCTTTGGCTCTGTTGGTGCCAGACCCCTCAGCAGAGACTTTCCTCTGGTTTTGACTCTGATCAGCTTTTATATACCTCATTTATAAACCATTTTCTTGGGTTATACAGCACCTCATCTCAGTCTTGGGTTTCCACCCCAAAAAGACAGAGCCCTTTAGGGAAGCTGGCATCCTTCCCCCTGGCAATAGAGGTAAGCACAGGCAGAAATTAGCCCCAAAAGGAATCAGGAACAGCTACCTTCCATCTGTGATCACACAGAGACCCTCCATCCCCCAGCTGGATGCTGGTCCCAGATGGCAGCAGTGAGATGTCCATGTCTGGCTGTTACTTTGCTCACCCAAAGAGGGAAGCAAGAGCATCACTGAGCTCCATGTCAAGCCTGAAAATGGAGACTCGACATGACCAGTTTGGGGTGAGACGCTGCTCCCAGCACTTCAGCGTGGTCAGCAGGAGAAGAGAATAGTTTTGTTCTCACTGTGCTTGTGGTCGTGCAGTGTCATCAGCAGCAATGTGTGCAGTCATGCTCAGCTCAGCCCCGTGCAGCATGTGGGCACAGCCCTGGGCTCTGCCCCTGGGTGGCCCACAGCTTTCTAAGAAGTCGCTCTCCCACCATTGAAAAGCCACTGTGGGGAGGCAAAAAGTGCTTCCACGCCTCAAAGCCTGCCTGGGCGGGAGGAGGAGGAGGAATAAATCCCTTGGAAAAAAATTAAAAAGAGCTCAGAATGGAGGGAAATATTTCTTTGAAGATATAAATCCTACTTTGTGCATTTCAGCATGCCCTGGCTTGGGTCCCTCTCTGCTCCTGGGAATGCCTAAGCGGCTCTTTGTGCCCTGCTGTTAAAGGGGAGACAAGGAGATTGGGACGCAGCGTGGGGCACCCTCTCCGGCCCCACAGCCCCACCGAGGGCTGTGCATCACCACAAGCATCATCTCCGGGGGAAGACTTTGTGCCTGAGCCAAGAGGGGAGAAGAAAAGAGGTTTCCAGATTGCATACCTCGGCTCAGCAGCTCTGCAGAGCGCTATTCAGCCTGGACAAAGGACAGGGGCCCTGGACAGCCACTGTGCTGAAGACCCCAAGCGCTGGCCCTCCCCCAGGCTGTGGGCGTTAAAGTTCAAGCCTCAGTGCAATACACCCTTCAAGGAGGAGAGGAAAAGGGAGAAAAGGATGCTTTCCATGTCACCAGACAGAAGTTTATCCATTTAGTTATTGACAGTATCCAAATGCATGAGGACTAGCCAGCTTTTGCACCATAAGAATGTGGTGCTGCTGTTCTCAGAGAAAAATCCTTTTTAGCTGATTAAACACTACCACAATTCTGCACAAGCCATCTCAGAAAATTCTGAACTCATTTCAGAGCAAGAGGATATTCTGACACACAAATCCATGACCTAACCTCAAACCACAGGTGCAGTGGAACCATCACCCAGAGCCTCAGTCTCCCAGTTCAGGGTTGTGCCAACAGTGCAACGAGATCAGCAGGGCAGGACTGTATGGCTCATTTGATTTTCATCCATCTGCTGGTGTGAGACATGGAGTTTGTTTAGCGAAGCAAGAAGATTAGCACAGATAACCCATGGGCAGAGCCTTGATGGACCTCCTCAGGGCCAAGGACACACAGCACAGTCAGGTCTGCTGGATCAGCACCCAGCAACACTCACATCCCAACATCCTGGAGGAAACAAGTGATTTATTTAGCCGTAGAGCTTGGGGTGGGTGTTTTCAGTCCTCCCTTGGTCTTTCCTGGAAGACTGGTTGGAATCATAGAATCATTAGGATTGAAAAGCCCTCTAACATCAAGTCCAACCATTAACGCCACACTGTCAAGCCTACCACTGAACCATGTCCCCAAGTGCCACATATGGGCATTTTTTCCAGGTGACTCCACCACTTCCCTGGACAGTCTGTTCCAATGCTTGAGCACCCTTTCAGAGAAGAAATTTTTCCTTATATCTGATCTAAACCTCCCATGGTGCAACTTGAGGCCATTTTCTCTCATCGTGTAACCTAGGAGAAGAGACAGATGCCTACCTGGCTACAGCTTCCTTTCAGGTAGTTGTAGAGAATATTAAGGTGCTCCTTCAGTCTCCTTTTCTTGAGACTAAACATTCCCAGCTCCCTCAGCTGCTCCTCATCAGACTTGTGCTCCATTTCCTCTGTGTTTGAGAGGTCACTCTGATCACCCAGAACAGGCAGCAAAGAAGAATGGGCACAACTCAGGTCATGCAAGGGCAGATGTCTAAATAGGCCAGATGAATGGCCTCACACACATCCAGAGTGCCAAGGCACGAGCCCAGCCCAAAAATAAAGGGCATTCATTGCTTAAACCCATCAAGCCCTGCCAGTTCACCTTCAAGGAACTTCTGCATCCTGGCACAGAGAGGACAAGGCCACAACTGCCAGGGGGTTGTCATCCTGTTGCCATACAAAGGGACAGCCACTGAAATTCTTCATGTGGCGTGACATGAAGCAGTCACAAGGACCACTGGCAGGCCCATGGGTAGGACCACATGTAAGGCACCAACAGGCTGATTGAAGGCAGTAGTACCTTCAGCAGTACAGCACCTCAGTCTCACAGAAGGGCCAAAAACTCACCGCCCCGTCCCCCCAAACAGAGAGGAATACAGAACAGACCTGGCCTGGTAGCAGGTTGCCAAATGGCAGCAGGGAGGGAAGGAAGAGGTCACAGCAGCAAAGCACAAAGATGAAGGCTGGAAAATCTGAGGGATGGAGAAGATAAAAGGGTTGGCGTCATTCACCTGCGTTTCTTGCAAGGATTGGGTCTTGCTCAATGAAAAACTTCTTAAAAGCTTTGCAGGGAAAGAGAGCACTTAGGACAGAGGCACCATGACCCCACAGAACCTTTCTGACGGCTTTGAGACATGAATTAAAGCAATAACAGAGCAAAGATTAATCAGTAGCAAGTACATCTTAAGAAATAAGCAGTCTTTTAAAAAGCAACTGCTTTTGCCAATTCCCCCTTCCCTGTTTTCTAAAGTGTCTTTTCATTCTCCAGCTCTGGAGACCTTCCAAAGTAAGGTCAGTGATTAAGAGCAGCTGCCGAAAGGACCAGACTGAGTCGGTGGCGGCAGCCAGGGCTGCTGGAGCAGAGGACCAGACCCGTAATTGTCACCGAGGCTCAGTGCTGTAAAAGTGTCTCGGGGACTGAAAACTTTCCAGGGGCTTCCAGCCTAATTGGAGCAGATGAAAGCTGGAGAAACAAGGAATAGCTCACAGTTGCATTGGAGCACAGAGGAAATGAAGCAGGAGAGTAAGGCAGGGACTGACGCTACACCATTTCTGCACAAGCTGTGAGGCTCCAGCCTGAGACTCCAGCGGGCCTACAGTGATGCTTCGAGCTGCTCCTGGCCCATGCCCTGCTTGCAGATATGTGCTTCTTTCTTCTTGCACCCAACACTGGAGCTGACGTCAGATGAGCCGCCTTGGGCAGCAGCCACAGCCTCATTCACACATGTACTCATTCCCCCACCCAGCCCTGCCCTCTTTCCCTGCCTGCTGCTATTCTCGTGCTCCCTGCTGCTATTATAGCACACCACCATCACAGCCAACCTCTTACCCTGTCACCTCTCCTCGCAAGTGTTGAGGAAAGAAAAGAGCTGGCACACTGTGGTGGCCCCAAGAGCTTCCCTTGGCACCAGACCTGCAGAGGATGAGTCCCAGGACAGGGTTTCTCATCTTCCTCTTGCTGCAGCATCATGTGCACTCACATAGACTACAGCTGCTCAGCCACCAGAAAGGACCCGGGCCACAAGCATGGAGAGTCCATCCTGACCCTGACAGCAGGTTTTCCTCATGCTTAACATAACTTTTTCCCTGGAGACACCACAAACACTGGCAAGGCAAGCAATGACAAGAGAATTGGATCAATATGAGACCAGGACACCGGCACGTTCGTAAAATCAGTGTATCACAGAATGGTTTGGGTTGAAATAGACCTTCAAGATCAGCTGGTTCCAACCCCCTCCCATGGGCAGGGACATCTTCCTGTTCAAGCCTCTGAAATATCAGGGTTTCTACTTCCCTCCTCTTTTCCTGGAGAGAAAGAAAGAAATGCAGCAAGTGCCAATGTCCTGCTGGTGGAGAGAATAACAGGGAACGTGACTAAAGATACCCTCTGTTTACTGGGTTTTTATAAAATGCCAAGCCCTCAGCCACCAAAGAGCAGCCAGCTGTGAGTCCTGCTTGAATGCTGCTGGGAGAGCAGTGTCCAGCACATGAATAACAGGATGGGGACAAGATGTTGAAGAGAGGAGCACCTGCAGGCAGGTTGCTCAGCTCCCTCGCACTACGTGCCTGTAGCTGGAGCAGAGGGTGCAGTGTGGAGCCAAGCCTGCACAACCTCAGGACTCATCCTGCCATGAGTGCCAGGGTGCACCACAGGTCCTGTCTCCAAGCTGCTCTACCCACACCAGCTCTTTTCTTTCCTTTCAGTAAGATCTGTAACACAAAGGATCTTCCCACCTTTTTTACGCTATTTGCTCACCTAAAACCCAAGACCCTTTTGGGGTTTGCTGCATACCACAGAGGCCTCTGGGGCAGTTCTACAGGCCAACGCACAGGAGGTCACTCCAAGGTGAGGTGCAGACCTCTTCCTGGAAGATATCCTGAGACGTTGCTGCACATGTGCACGGTGTTGCAGTCTACGGGAACAACCACGGCAGAGCTCCCTGCACCCTGTCCCCCACGCAAAGCCACTGGGCTGGGGCTTTGCCAATGGGCAGGATCTGCTCCACACTGGAGCACGTGTGTCTCAGCTGATGGGTGGTAGCTTCTGAAAGTGTCTATGCACAACCTGAAAGGTTTGCCTGAAGGATGGCCTCTGGGCTTGCAGAGAAAAGAAAGGTACATTGTCAAAGGGCCACAAACCTCTAGAAAATAAAAAAAACCAAACCAACTTTCTCTTTTATTTTGGCTGATACTTTATCACACTGAGCAAAACTTTATGGCAACAACTTGCACAGAAGTACATTGTGAGCTGCAGGCAGCCTCCCAACAAGCTGACACAACTAAATTTAAAGAACTGTGTTTCCATCACCAGAAATGATACATAAAGCTCAAAAGATACCATTTGCTCACCTCCTTGGTCCAATGTCATGGGCATAAGGAAGTCCCAGGACTGGTCGTGAGAACAATCTTTGTGTTTGTATTCCCCGCAAGGATTTCAAATTGCCCTGAAAATCTTGCACACCTTTTAAACATTTCAATTGTAAAATTATAAAGGAAGTGACAGCTTTGGCTCCCTTCACATTCAGAACAATTTTTAATTAAAATCCAGCTGGTTTCATGGTACATTATGCCCTTTTTTGTTGTTAAGCGCAGCTTAAAATCTTTGAGCACCTGTAGGAAATTATTTCTGTTCTCTCTTGTCCTTCCACCTGGCATCATCTCTCAGAACTTATCAGGGGAGATGTTACATTGTGAGGTCAGGATTCCCAGAGAAAAGTGCAGAAATGAAGACAAGGTGATGTACAGCATGGGCTGGACCTCCAGCTAATCAAAGTTTGCACTTTGCAACTTAAAGTTGTCCAGGTGCCAGTCCCCAGGCTCACATCAGCTGAGTGCCTGATTCTGAATTAAAATTCACTCTTTCCTAGAAGTGAAAATTCCCCTATTCCATTGCTAATTGTGGCTATGCCTACAAATAATGTGGAAGCATTTGGACAACAACAGCAGACTAAAGCCCTGTTTCAAATCCTGTTTCAGCTGCAAACCGAGCTGCTCTCCGAGCAGTTGCCCATCACAGCTCCCAGGGTGACTGCAGCATCAGGGCAGATGGTGGACCGTAGTGTTGCTTCCAGCCTTTCTAACCGAGCCGCGATTATTTACAGCTGTTCCCAGATGTTACCCTTTCACGGGTTATTTGTTCCTGAGTCAACCTCCCCGTTCACACGCTAGGCAAGCTCAGGGGAAGAAAGAGAGAGGCTCCTTTCTCTCTTTTACTATGGAAACAGCCCTTTATCCCAAGGACTGCGAATGCTCAGCTGCCGTTTCCCTCCCACCACTGCCCCAGCTACAGCGACCCCGTGAGCCACCCGCCGCTCACGCCTCATCCCGGCTCCCGTTTGTCCGCTCAACAGGTCACAGCCAACTCATCCAGCACGGACCTCGGGTGAAGCAGGACTGCTGAGCATCTTCCCCTCCCCAGCAAACTACCAGAAAGCCCCCTGCTCAGCGATCACCCCCTTCCCTCCCCTTTTGTTATTGTTTCTCCCTATTCTCCGGCTCTCTGGGCTTTGTTTCTCGCTGCAGCCCAGGCGGGAGCCGGGTCAATCGCCCGCTGTCGCATCCCAGCCAACACACTCAAAAAATCCACAGATAACAAAGGAAAAGTGGAAAAAAATCTCGCCACCTCGGTGCTAACTTTCAAGGCAGGCAGGGAAGAGCAGGCAGGGGTGAAGTTGAGCAGGCAGGAGCATCTCTGAGAGTTAGGAGGGAGGAGGTAACTCACCGCGCCGTGACGCGCATGGAGGGGTTATTTTTGCTTTCCGCTGCACTTGGGTTGCTGCGTCCTCTGCTTGTGACACTCCGGGACGCGAATGGTGGCACCGCTGTGTGACACCCGGTATTAGAGAGGCTGCGGGAGCCGTCCCTCCCACGGTAGGAGGGGCCATGAGAGGCTTAATCAATTCAGTCCCCAAGGCTAGAAAAATTAAGATCTCATCATGGGACGCAGAGAGCTGCTCATGGCATGGCTCTGGGAGACACCAGGGATTTGAGGACGAACCTGGGACTGATTCATTCATCCCTTGCCCACCCAGAACAGGAGATGCTTGTATTCACATCCCATCCTGGCAGAATTAACTGTCCAAAGGATGGGGTTTGAGGAGATATCCCAAAGGAGATTTGGGAATGATGTGTCATCGTTGACCCTCAGAATTAAAACTCCTGAACCTCCTCCATGAAAAATATTTTCCATGGCTGTAAGCTCTGGGCAGGAATCCATTGCACCAGATTTCTGAGCAACCTCGTATGCAAAACTGCTTATTTTATTTGGTTTTCGCATGGTTTGGGGCATTAATATCTAAATCCTATTAGAGTTATAACTTCCTTTGAAGGGGGAGAGGGGACAGGTCAGTACAACAAAAGCAGGTTGTGTTTTGTAACCTCCAATGAACCCTGGACTTTCAGAGAGGCAAAATCCCAGAATAAAATTTCTCAGGATAGGAAGCTGCACAACCTCATGCAGCTCCTCCTGCTCCATAAAAGCTCTTCACTGCATTAGAAGCTAAACAAACATCCCCTCCAGCCCTGGAGGGCTCTCTGAAACACCACTGGTGCAGTTTTTCTGTCCCTGTAGTTTCTCACATTGGGATTTTTCTCGTTAGATGAAAAGACAGAGGAGGGGGTCCCTCAAAAGCAAAATCAGAAAACTGCCCTTGGGAACAGAGAAGGCAAGAACAGGCCAGAAAGGATGGTCCAGCAGATTTTGTGCAGTTCACATTACAAAGAGAAACTTTTAATTAGAAGATGAGTTACAGAGGTGACAGCCTGGTTCGCTGCGAAACTTAACGATGAGCAGAAGGCACATAAGAGTTCCACTTTAAAACAGTCCTTACTTAGCACTTGGTCCTAAAATAACATCACTCTTCCTGCGGAACTGGGAGAATTGGAATTGAATAAATGCAGGAACCACCAGACATGAAGGTAGAAGCAGCTAGTTTTGTTGCTGGTGTTTTTCCAGCTAACACTTAGCTAGCTGGAGTAAAAATGCATGGGACTGGGTGTGAAATTAGTTCCTTTATGGCCTAATTACTGGAAATCTGATAAACAGGGCAGGAAAGGGTGAGATTAAGAAGACTGGTGGCACTAATGAGATTTAGGAAGCAGCAGCTATTCCAGGTACCCTGCAGTTTTAATCTCCTGAGTTGATCCACTGGATTTTCCTCCTTATGTATTTGGGCTGTGTTGAGCCCAGCTTCGTCACGGGGCCACACTGAGGTCCTGCAGGTCCATGGCCAGGGAAAGCATGGCATGGGGGTGGCCTGGAAGGCTTAAGGAGTAGTGGAGAATACAGAGAGCCAGAGTGCTTTGCTCTGCCTTTGAAGACAGTAGTAGGGTCAGCAACTCCCCAAAATAAGTTCTGAAGGGCCTTCACCATCATCCCTATTCTGGCTGCCATTCTTCCAGCTGCTGCATCCTCATGGCGTGTATGAACCCCAAGGGTTACAGGAAGATAAGGGGACAGGGTTGAGTAACATGATCAGCCCAAAAAAGCTCCTTACAAGTGGAGGTAAGAGCCTGAAAAACAGCTTATTAAAAGCACAACCATAGTCTAAACTCCTAACAAGCAAAGAAAACCCCAAATATCTGTTATCTGCCCTAAAATATCGCTGTGTTTTTGCTTTCTTTTGGGTATAGGGATGCAAAGCCTTCGGCATCAGTTTGCTCTGCAAACACCTGGCAAAGGACTGATCAGCTGGGCAGATGCTGCTCTGGCTTCAGTATCTTCAGCTCAGAGTTCACCAGCTTATCTCAACCACAAAATCCTCACCCAGTGTCCCAGTCAATGTCCTAGACCTGCCAGAAACTGGGAATGAAGGCAAGCAAGGATCTGCTGAAGCCCTGCCACCACCAGCAAGTCCAGCCTTGGAGTTTATGAGTCCATAAAGGAAATGCCTGCAAGGGACTGGTGTTGTACAAACCCTCTCCAGGGATATCAGCAGGGCAGGTCAGCCTTGAACCCAGCGCGTTTTCCTTCTGTTTGTGCCAGGACAAGATAAAACCAGGGCCAAAATGGCACAAACAGGGAGTGGGGATGGTGTCCCTGCCCAGCTGCCAGCCACATCATGGAGTATTTTGCTGGGAAATACATATGTTCACACCCTCCTACCCTAAGTCCTCTCACAACACACTGCCTTGGCAGCATGAGGGGCCAGCGTGTGTCCCCACTGTGTGCCCTATCCCACACAGCACATTTGCCCAAGGAACAGCTGCTGAACTTTCAGAGCAGGTGACAATGTTCCTACGAGATTTATCACAAAAATGGAACAGTTTATGGCAGTTCCAGGGATGATGAGGGAGGAGGGGGGAGACAGAACAGGCCTGAACTGATCCAAGCTTCAGACCCACAGCCATGGGCGAGCAGCATCTGCTTTTTCCAACAAGTAGTATCCCCCCAAAAAGCAGAAATGTCAGTCCCTGGAGGCACACAGGATGGGCTGAGGGGGAAGAAAGGGACCCTGGCCAGCTCCAAGCCCTATCACATGAGAGCTGAGACTCCTCCAGCCCCTCAGTGCACAGCATGTCCAAGTGTAAAGATGTTCATAGTCAGCTTCACAGGAAGCCCCAGACGATGAGGCTGCAGGGGAAGGGGGGTTGGGAGGTCCTCTTGCCATCTCCCAGTCTGAACCCTTTGACACACAGCTCTGACACACAAAAAACAGGGAGAGCATCAGCAGCCCCCAAAGCGTTGGTGTGGGGAGACTCAGGGTAAAGCAGAGGCACAGTGCAAATGGGGAGCAGCAGGTTTGGCAGGATGCTGGCAAGCCTTCATGGAAACCTGGGCCCGGCCCTGCGCCTGCATCCTGGGACATCTCCTTCGCCAACACTTCTCAGGCTGCTTGGGTTGATCAGAGCTGTTTATAAACACACTTGCTCACAAGAAATGCTGCTGTCCCTTCCCAAGGACGGCAGTGGCTGTGGATAGTGGTGCAAAGTCCAACCAGTTGTGTCCAAGACACGGCAATTTATTCTGCAGTGTGCAAACCACCAGATACAACACTTACCTCAAGAGTCAAAATATAAACTCAAAAAAATCACCTCACGCAGGCAGAATTGCCAGGCAAGTCTTCCCAAGTCCTGGGGCTCAGCAAGGGGCTCTGAGCATCATTTCTGGGAAAGCCACATCCCTCGGGTGGGCAGCAAGGGAGACCAGGCAGATACATCACGAGCCTGACCATGGGGAACCAGCCCCCCAGCACAAATACAGGGTGTGTTGGGTGGATGGAGGGAGCTTTTACATCATCCTCAAAGCAGCTGGCGGGGACAAACTCTGCCTCTCACAGCTGTTGCTGCAGCAGCTCTGCTGCCTGTTCTCCCACAGCAGGGCTGGCTGCTGCTGGAGCTGATACAGCCTCGTCTAAAGGGGGAAAGGGACAGTCCTCACTCTTCTTCCATATTTTGTGGCTGTCCTTTAAGAAATGGCATCATTTTGTCCTTTCTTGGCAGAAATCAGGGTATTGCAACACACCCAGGAGGATACAGCTTGAGGTACCCTGAGAGCCCAAGGGACTCCCAGAGGGGAAAATCATGCAAGGACCCGCGAGGAAGAAGAGGGTGTGATAAAACATCCCTTGGCCAAATTTTTCTGTGTCCAAGAAATGTAAGGTGGCAAATGGTGAGGGAGCACAATGACAGATCTCAGTAGTGAAGCACTTCAGAGTTGTGTTTCTTGAGCACAAAGGCAGCTGTTCTGTGCTGTCTCCTCCTGTCTCCTCTTTAGTCGGTGATCCTGGAGGTCCACATCACCCCTGCCCTGATGGTTCCTCCCTCCAGAGTGGTGGGGACACCCTGCTGCTCCTCAGTAGGGATGCTGCAGCAAGATTCCCCACTATCCCAGGGCTACCCTTCAGGGAACTGAGCAGCCGAAGAGTTTTGTGGGGACTCAGAGCTGATGTTCCATTTTGGACTGGCAAAGATGGCTCCCACCACTCAGGCTCTTAAAACTGTGCTGTGCCCCGTGTCTCCCAGCCTGGGCAATGTTGTTCGTGCTGCAGTTTTGTCACCATGGAGCCTTTTGGGTGGCACTTGTCATCGCCAGGGTAAGTCCAGAGAACTCACTGGGTGCTTCTTACCCTTCACATGGTGGCTGGCCAGTGGGACCCACCATCAACGAGACCTCCCTTCCCCAGTACACCAGCGCCAGTGATGACACTGCCTAAAGCTCCTGCACCCACTCAGGAGCACCCAACCCACTCTCCCTGGTGCAAGGGGAGACCTGAATGGGCTGGTGCCTGCTCTGGGAACAGCACCATCTTTCTGTGCCCCAGCACTACCACTGATCTCATGCTGGCCCTTCCTGGGCTGGGACCTACCTGGTGGATTCTTCATGGTGCAAAGTGAAGGGACAATTCACAATGTCCCTGGGCTGGGCTGTTCCCGAAGCCTGAGGAGCTTCAGAGTGACTACAAAACACAAAGGCCTTGAGTGAGAGGTGGGGTTAGAGGCTTATGTGGTTAGAAAATGTGGGGAACAGAAGAAAGTGGTGGATGCTTCCTATCTAGGGGCTCACCATTCATGCGGCCATGAGGCTGGGTGTGAGGAGCCAATTCAGTTTTGTTATGCCTCAGCAATGGTTGTCAGAGGCATGTGGAGGAGGGGTGCACATGTGCCAGGTGCAGGAGGCAGCTAAAAGAAGCCTTCTCTCTGGGAGGGCTTCGCCTGGCAACACCCGACACGCCGCAGGCAGTAGGAGACACTGTGGATGGGCTTCTCCCATCAGGTTGTGAGGAGCTCTCCACCAATGGATGGCACAGGATGGTTGGACTGGACCAATGGATCCCTGCTGGTGGGCGGACTCTGGGTGGGGCCGGGGGGTATAAAAACCAACTGTGTTGCTGCCCGCTGGGGTTCCCCAGTGTTTGCTGCTCCCGCTCACTCCTGCTTTGCTCTGGCTCCAGCCAGCCTGCCTTCTGGCTCTCCTGCTCTCGCTGGCTCCCCCTCGCACCTGTCCTGCCTTCCTGTGCTCCTGATCGCCACCTTGCCACTTCGCCCCGCATCCTTGCCTGGGCTGCCTGCTTCCAACCCTGCCGCGCCGATCCAGCCATCACTGCCCACCCTGCTGCCCGATCCAGCCGGTCGCTGTGACCCTGCCCAGGATCCTGGTCCTCTCGTCCAAGCGCCCACCCACCGCATGTCCGGTGCCATCGCCGCGGGAGCCACGCAGGCTCACTAAGGCCCAGCCCAGCCCCAGGTGAGCCCTGCACACCCCCTGCCACCTGGAGGCCGACAGCACTGCCCTGGCTCACCGCTGGTAATGCCCCTTTTTCTCTCTGCCCTCTCTCTCTCCTCTCCCCCATTCCTTTGCCATTTCCCTTTCTTCTTTTCTGTCTCTTCTAGCCCCCTTTCAATCGGGCAACTCCTCTTCCTTCTCCTTTTTGTTACCAATAAACGGTTCTCAGATACAACGTTTGCCTCGTTTGGCTTAATTTTGTTCCCGACCATCCATTTTTAAAAAAACTCTCCGCAGTTCCCCGCAGTGGAACGCGACTCTGGGGAATGAAAAGGAGTGGGACTGAGGGAGCAGTTTGCCCCCCAGTTCCCTACCCTCCTGGGCTAGTACAGACTCACTCCCCAGTCTGCCTTTGAGCATTTCATCTCGCTACTGGTGAGAAAAGAGAGGACTCTTACCTGCCTGCTGCCCTCCAGGGGACAAGCCAGGCACACCTGAGCCCTGGACACCATTACAGCTGCACACGTGGCCAGCAGGACAGCAGGAAAGCTGTTAGCCCCAAATTTATGCAGGTTAGTGGTTTTAGGGCACAAGGTGTGGGATGACAGATGAGTCGTGGTTCGCTTCACTCCTGACTGCATTCACAGGGAGGAGCCTCTGCCCAGCAGCCTCTCTCAACCCTGCCAGCCATCATGGCACACTGCCCCTTCTCCTTTGCCAGGCTTAACCAGTATGTCGGAGCAGACCTGGCCCACCAGAAAGTCCCAGCAGACCTGGGGGAAGCACAAGGGTGTCAGTGAACCCAGCATTAGGGACCCATGCTGGGGTGGGAGCAGAGGGCTCACACATAACCCATGGCCTAGAGGAACACATTTGCCTTACCAGGCTGCTGCAACTGAAAAATGTGAGAGGAGCAAAGCTCGATGTGGGGTGATGACAAGGAAACAGACACAGCGGGACACCAGATTCCACGTCAGGATGTTCTCCTAATCCACGTCCGAGTGCCCCGGCTGCCCTCAGCGTGCATCCACCAAAAGAAACATAAAAAGTTTCTTTTTACGTTGGTCCTAGAAAATGAACATGTAAGGAAAGGACTTTTCTGTGCTGCCGGGAGAGGGCATCACAGCCCCGGGAATGAGGAAGGCTCGGGCAAGCCCAGCCCGCTCCCTGCTCACCGTGTTCAAGCTACAGATCCTCCTCAAAGATAAGCTTAAGAACCAAAACTTGGGAGTCTTCTGGTTGCTGCTAGAAAATGAGGAACCCAGTCAAAGCATCCTCTGCATAAGGAGCTGCAGCGTTCCTGCAGCATGTGATAAAGAGCACCTCTGTTGTACCTGCCAGTGTATTGCTTCTCCTATCACTTATTCCCCCATTTTGTTCCCAAATAAACAAATATCCTGAAAGTACACACAGAATAACTGTTCCCACTAGGATTTAGCTGCCAGTTTTCTGTGTCTGGCTCAGACCCGAGGCTGTGTTTTCCCCAAAGCTTTTTCCTGTCTCTCGTCTCCGGCTCCCCTTTCACAGATCAGCTGGTCTAACACAAGGCATCGTCACCTCGTGTCCATCTCCAGAATTATTTATCTCCAAAACTCCATTATTTAACGTCAATTATTTAACTCCGAAACTATTGAGCTATCAAATAGGCCTTCAATAATTTTTTTTTAAATTTGATAATGAGCTTACTGTAAAGGAAAGGTGCCTTGGGCTCTGAAGAGCCTTCATACAAGTTATACTTCACTGAAATCAACGTCAACCATTTCTTAAAGCTTTGACATCATTCATTGTCCAACATCTCCCATTCTCCATCAACTTCTGGGCAACTCAGCCAAGTTCATCTCAAGGGAAGAAGCCTCCAACACAGAAAGTTCTCCCCAGAAATCATGGATAATGGTAGCTAGTTAGAATGCACTCTGCACCCTCCATGGGGCAGTGGGTAGAGCCACCAGGACCAATCCAGTAGTATTTTTAGGGGCACTTTGAACGGGGTGTACATTACCATGAGCAAAGTTTGCCTGGTATCCTGCTTTGCGAAGCTTCACAGTAAGAGGGGTTATTCAGCCTAGAGAAGAGAAGACTCTGTGGAAACCTTGGAGTACCTTTCAGTACCTAAAGGGGTTACAAGAGAGCTGGAGAGGGACTTTGATCAAGGGCATGGAATGACAGGACATTGGGAAACGGTTTCAGTATGAAAGAGAGAAGGTTTAGATTGGATATTAGGAAGAAATTCTTCACTGTGAGGGTGGTGAGACACTGGCACAGGCTGTCCAGAGAAGCTGTGGATGTCCCCTCCCTGGAAGTGTTCTAGGCCAGATTGAATGGGGCTTTAGTCAACCTGGGCGTAGTGGAAGGTGTCCCTGCCCATGGCAGGGGGGTTGGAACTAGAGGATCTTTAAGGTCCTTCCAACCCAAGCCACTCTGTGATTCTATGAAGGGGAGGTGGTGTTGGCCCAGTCAGATTTCTTTTCTCTAATGGGACAAGGACATCCCACATGGGATGCTACCACATCATGGCAAATAGAATCACCCCAAATCCCTGCCAGTTCGGCTGCAATGTTCCTCTTGCTCAAACGATGGGGCCTCCATCTTTGTAAAACACAACTTGATGGGTATCTTCTCTGGTTTTCCTGAAAAAACCTAATGGAAAGCAGTCTTCAGCTCCAGCATCTATTCTAGGCAGAGGGGATTTTATGGAGTAACACTGATTTCCTTATTCTAGTTGGTCAAGTCCCCCATTCAAGGTGTTCCCTTTTCTCTCAGTGGGTTCTCTAAAACCTGGCTTAGCACCCAGCTGACTTACAGGAGCTTGGCAGAGCTTCTCACTGATCCTCACCCCCATGTTCCACAGATGCTGACCTCAGAAAGTCCTCTCAGCACTGGGTTGGGCTTCTCATACTTCAGAGTAAAACATCCAGGGCAGATGATACTCAGGCAGTATGATGAACTCCTGTTCTTGTCATCAGCCTTATCCCACCAATCCTGAAAGAAAAAGCGATGCTGGGAAGGTGGGTGCACATACCCATCTCAAACCCGCCCCTGATTTCCTCCTCCATACCAGGAGCCTCAGACACCAAACTTTATCTGCAGAGAAAACAAGAATCCAGCTTCCTCCTCTTCTTCTTCAAGCTGTGGTCTAGATCCTGCTTCCAGTCTGCTTTCCAGAACACTAACTATGTCCAAAGAAGTTAAAATAAGTGGTGAAAGTCACACTTGCTGCAAAGGCATTTAGTGTAGTCATTTTGCTCAATCAAATGAGATCTGATTAATCTAAAATATGTCAGAGAAACACAACCCCTCCTTCAAGCACCCCCATTAATTTCCACTATCACTGCAAGGGTCACTGAAACAGCAAGTCAAGCAGAACCAAATAATTATTCCAGGTTTTATTTAAGGTTTCAATTTTTATTTTTAAAATGGCTGAGCTGACCTGGCACATTAAAGAAACCCAGCAGTACAGTACAGGAGAGTTATGCCAAGACAGCATGGAGAGAAATACATTATCCAGCAGATTTTAAAACTGCAACAGCCTCTGTATTTCCAGGTGGGACACGACACAGACATCTACCAACAGCGGAGAGCTGCAGTCAGAAATCAGTAGGTGCAGAGTAAAAAGCCTTCTTTACAAACACAAGACCAAAGTTGGGCGGCTGCTGACATGATCCCAAAGCAGAGCTGATCTCAAAAAGACATGACACTGATGCTGCAAGGCAGGAGGGAACGAGCTGCTTGTCATCCACAGAAGCCTGTGTTAAATTCGTTTCTGCTGTTTCACACATTCAGGGAATCTGGCCTCTCTCTTCAGTTCCTTGGCACATCAAGGCCATCTCCTCCATTCTAGCTCCACATTTCTTTTTCAGCTGAATTTTGTCATTTTTTGTGAACCTCCTGGATTAGCTCCAGCTTTTAGCACAGGCTGTGACTCAGAGCCATATTGCTGCTCCTGTCTCCACTTTCAGCACCTTTTCCCTTCTCAGGCTCCTTTCTGCTCTCCTCCTTCAGACACGCTGCCGCCTTGAGATGCACCAGGCTGCTGTGGCAGTCCCTGAATCTCCTCAGCCAACTGTGTAATTGAAGTTTTAATCTTTGCTTCATCCTATGCTTTGGACCAACTCTGTCTCTTTCCCACCACCCCCTGTAGGCTCCATTTCAGCAGGAAGTGTCTATCCAGCTCCCATCCTTATTACAGTTTTGTTGCTGTTGGCCATTCCCTGTCAAAGTCGGCAGCTGCTTCTCTAAGATCCCACCCTTGCCACTGTGAGTTGTCATCAGCAACAAACTATGAGATCCTACAGCATTCGTTACACGCATGCTCCATCCAGTTGGGCTTATGACCCCAGTATACATCTACAGGCTCTGTTACAGCAGAGATAAGAAGCCATTAAAAAGTCATACTGTTTTATGGGGGAAAGATGAGTAGATAATCAGTTCACCTTCAACAATTTAAATGCTGAAGATGCTGCCATTCACCAGACAAATGGACTATGCAAGCTCTTAATTAGGAATGGGCTTCAAACAAATACCATTCTTGGCAACTGGTCAGAACCAATTTTGCTGCCAGCCAAGAAGGGTGGGTTCTAAGAAAGCAAGCACCTACTACAGACCACTGCAATCCTTTCTTGTACAGTACTCTGCTGCAAACGTGCCCTACTTACACCGACCTGCGGCATTTTAAGACAGATGGATTAGGATACTAACAGACATCTCAGCTAAGAAGAGCCAGACTTTTATACACCTCACAATCCTGACCAGGCAACATTCTCAGCACTTTTTCAAAACCAACCCCATGAAAAGGGACATCAAGCTGGCAACAAAACACAGCAAACCCAGCTGCTTTGCAAAACAGTGGCTTTTGTGTCGATGTGGTGTCTACCCACCAAACCTCTTCTCAAGCCTTAGCCAGATTGTTTAAGTCAAGTAAGTGTCTCCATGGAAACCTCCTTTCTCAAGGAGCCTCCTTTGCTGGAGAGATCCCTGCACCCTTTTCGTTTAAAAGGGGAAGGCAGTTTGGTAGGAGCATAATGGCTGCCTAGAGAAGTGCCTGTAGCAACTAATCAGTAAGATTTACATTCTTTAAAAACACATCCATTCAGTGAAGACATTTCAGGGATGGCTAAAGGTGTGCTGCTGCTGCTGCAACCAGCCAGTTCTGCTGTGCCCTCCATCCCTGTCCTGGGTCTTCACTCTCAGCCTCACAGAATCACAGAATATCCTGAGTTGGAAAGGATCTGCAAGGATCATTGAATCCAACTCCTGGCCCTGAACAGGGCAACTCCAAGAATCACACCATGTGCCTGAGAGTGTTGCCGAAATAACCTACCTTCTTCCCACATGGTCTCCATACCCCTCTTGGACCCAAGTCAAATTGTTTAGAAAACCTCTAAAACCCTAAAAAACCCTAACAGCTACAGTAATACAAATCAGTGCCCATTCTTAAAGCATAGGAAAAGTCTTATTGAAGACTGATCAATTGATACTCAAATAAGACAATCTCTGTGTTTAAGAAAAGAAGATGAGTTTTAGCCTCTTCCTCCACCAAGCCCTTTGTAGGATATGAAATTATTTCTAGTATAAGACTGCTTGAGATTCCTCAAAAAGGAAACCAATTTTCTGAAAGGACAGTCAAAACAATTGAATATTTAATGTTCTAATATGGAAGAGAGAACTTCAGTAATAGAAGGCAAATTAATAATTAAGGGCTCTGATTAAAAATGGTTTCAACTCAGGCAAATCAGTTAATAAGAGAAAGTTAGGAGGAGAAAAAAGGCACCAAAGAAGCTGTCAAGTTGTAGTCACTTTCAAGTAACAGCAGGGACAAGATATTCTCAGAAAAATAAGCCGTGGAGGCTAAATTTTAAGTCAGAAAGTCGCTATTTAAGAGCCCTCTGTAGACGGGAAGGATTCTTCAAAAGCTGATGGATATGCTGGTGCCAGGCAACTCACACATGAAAGGAGAGGGGAGGAAAGTTTGCATTTCAGAACAACTACAGCAAAATAAATCCATTCTCCTAAGAGTTAGCTAATTACAATTTTTTTTAAAGATTTTTATGAGAACATAAAAACATGTCTGGTAACTAGAAACTAGGTCCAGGCACACTGTAGCAACCGCTGCCTTTTCCCACCCACCTATCACGAGTGGGGACAAAACAGCCTGGGACAAGACGACACACAGGCATGGGCACAGTCTTGCAGCTTTTCCCAGCAGAACGAAGGGCTTTTGGCAACAGCTCTCTCCTGCAGCCAACAGAAACCAGGCAGGACCGAGTCAACGTGGAAGTCAACGAGACAGCAGCACATTGTAAGAGGAGGGATAAACAGTTGCTGCTGATCTCTTTCCATTACGCAACAGAGGATACAGAAGAGCAACTTAAAACACATACAAATAACCTTTTCTATTGTCTTTGGGGGAGTTTAGCAGAAATCTTGCTGCAGGAAAATAACCTCCCATGCATGGTCGCAGATTGGACACGTCTGCATTAAGGTTCTCATCTCAATGAGACGCAGAGAAGGAAGTGGGGAAGGGAATTAAAGAGAAATCAGAGACATTAAACACACTGTGGATCAAACCAAACCCCGTGCTGTCAGAAAAATAGTCAATTGCCAAATCTGCCAGTCAAATGAGATTTTAGATGAAGAAAGATCTAGCCACTAATTCTTTTCCTCCTGCATATGCCATCTTGAGTCTTCCAGAGGGAATACAAAGTCCTTTTCAAAGGGAATTATTCAAGCATAGTGGCCTTCCATTCCACAATTTCCACCTAAGCTCCAAGCAGATGAGCTCATTAACAGATAATATCCCTGTCCAGGTTGGCAGCTCTACTGTTTTGCCCACGGAATTCATCCTTGGATACAAGCTTTGTGAGAGGAAACTTAGTAATACTGGGAGATGAAACATACACACATGAAGGGAGAGAGGCTGCAAATTTGGGCAATAGACTTCACACCTCAGCCTTGTGTCAAACACTGACCAACCTGGAGCACAAAGGATGGGAGAAGGCCCCTCAGAAGCAAAAGAACTCACAAACTACCCACACCTAGTAAAGCTGGTATAAGAGCTGTCATGGACTGTGGAGCCAATCAGAAAAATATATTTAATTAAAGCCCAGGTGCAGGGAGGAAAGGGCTGAGCCAGCAGCAGGTCTCAGGAAGAAGGAATGAATTTCTGTCCAACAGAAAGATGAGAGGTTACTTCAGAACAGGTTCAAACTCACCCCATGTGTGACCAAAGCAGGACAGAGAAAGCAGCTCCCACAGTTATAACACACAATTTTTTATCGATTTTCTCTATGTGTAAGGTTACTCCCCTGAGGGCCACTTGCTGTCCCAAAGGACTGCAGAGGAAGGGCTAAGAAACAAAGGTTATATTACATCATCCAACACATTCAAGTACCCAGTGACCATAAGAGCAATGACAGACTTGTTTGGTGACAGTGAATTCTCCAGTTCTCCCCTAGCCCCAAGTTAAGAAATGCAGCAGTCACTTTATTAAAAATCAGTATACAGTTGAACATAAGCCCAGTGTTTACAACCAGTCCCTCTTCTAGTAGTTCCATGTTTCCTGTTGTTTTACAGACTATTGGCAACCCAAGGAATCAGTAGCATAAAGAAACTATCATTTCAAAAAATTCGTGTCCCCACGTCTCCAAGGAGAAAGCAGCATCCATTATCAGTTTGTTTTCCATTGGACTTGCTCTAAGAAACAAGAGTGTTCAACATATTTTGCAGGCAAATCTTGTCTTCAGAATAGTAATTGCTTTGTTTGTTTGTCACACAGGGCAGGGTCTCTAAAAAAGCCTCACAGCACTGATAAAATAACCCTAAAAGAGCTCTCTGTCATTTTTTTCCTGTGATTTATTTCCTAAAACAACAAAAAAATATTTGAGATTTGTTTAACTAGTAGAGCTGCCACTAGAGAGGGAAGGGGACGGGGGGGAGTAGGGGGCAGTTCACACAATTTGGCAAAGAGATCATCCATGAATTAAGTTCTCCAATGGCTGCATGAAGCACACAGAGGCTTCGTCCACGCTTCCTCGAAGCATCCAGCAGTGCTGCAGGAGGGATGCACCTTCACCCCATCATTCTCCTCTCAGCTGACAGCTGTTCACATTGCCGCTGCCTGCTTCCTTCCCTCCTCGAGTCATCCAAAGCACAGAGCAGCCTCCGTGGTGTAACAGCAGCTTGGCAGAAGCAGGCAAAGTGCAGCCAGCAAAAGATTTAATTTATTAAGATAAACATGGTCTAAGGCTCCACATTACTTTTAAAAATAAACACCGTAAGAAATATGAAAACAAACTGGCTTCGCTACGTGTAGGTCAGGTTCAGACGCTCTCAAAGATCTTCTCACCCATACAAAATGTTCTTCCCCTCTCGTCCCCATCACAAGGATGGAAGGACAGCTCTCCGTCTAAGATCAGCCATGTCCCTGTTGTGTGCCCTTCCACGTACAGTGAACAATGCCTATGCCACCCTTCAGGGCAAGTCAAAGTTTTAGGAACACCCGTGCGAAGAAGGAGCAGAAGGGGAGAAGGGCAAGTAATTCAGTCTCTGAAATGAACATCTAAAAGTCTTGACATGATGACTGTGTTGACTTCACCACTTTAATGGTTGTTCTTGGCTGCCTCTTTAGCTGCAATAATCAGAGGAGTGAGACTGGACAGAGGCTTTGCAATTTTCAAGAACTGGTGCTAGGACAAAACAAAAGGAAAAATAAAATGGTTAGATTTTTCAGAACATGTCCCAGAAGTGGCTATTCTAAACATTTTCACTAAACCCATATGAAATCTAAGAACCTACTCTAGTCTGTGAACACGTGAAACCAGAGGATCTGTTACTACCGAAAAATTTTGGGGATTGCCTGAAGTGATGAAGAGATTTGCACCCAACACATGATGAATTACCCAATGTTTGCACATGTTCAAGAACAAGCAAAACTCAGCAAATTCCCCTGAGGAATTATAAAGCTGCAATATCTATAGTGAAATCCAGTGTGAAAAAAGGTGTGCTAAAATCAACCCATGTGATTCAGACACAAGGCACAGGGCTCTACGCAGGAATCACGTCTCATTTCCCTGTTCCCCATTGTCACAGGTCTGGAGAAAGCATTGCCTTGGCCTTCTACCAGATATCAGAAATTTGCAAAGCAGCTGAAATTTAGGAGAGCAGCACAGAGCTTGCAACACAGCACCATTCAGTCTCCTATGTAGGTGCTCTTCTTTAAATAAAACAATATTGATTATCAAAAACAGCTCTCAGGTCAGAGTGGAGGGCAAGTCCACAAGCTGTTCTGGAAAAAAAAAGCAATGATAATCCACAGGACTTCTGAGCATCAGAAGGGATCAATCACCCAAGGCAACATGCCTCAGAGATAGGGGAAAAAAAAATAAAAGTAAAAATTCAGAGGCCACAAGGTAGTTAAGAACAGGCTGAAGTGTTACAGTCAGAATGTTCTCCTGCTCCAAGGAACAGGACATAACTTCTTTCTGATATTTTAGGACTGAAAAGTCCAGAAGAAAAAGTGATCTTTCAACTACTACCATACTGTCAGACATTTATGTTTCATTATAATCTCAGAAGGCAGTAACACGTCCAAGTCTGAGCCCACTACACAAATTAGAGGAGAGAAAGAAAAGCAAAAAATGGAAACTGTCTGATACTTTAAGGTCTGAGTGTTCCTGATCACAAACTTATTTTACAAAGACTTACATATTCCACCCTCATGGCAAATTTGACAGAAAGAACACACAAACCACTCCTCTCATCCATGCTGATAAAAATCCTGGCATCTTGGTCCTCAACTTTCACCATGAGTTCAGACTAAGACATCAGGTTTTGGGTGAAATATCTGATTATATGGTGGTGAGGCACTGGCACAAGTTGCCAAGAGAAGCTGTGGCCGCCCCATCCCAGGAATTGCTCAAGACCAGGCTGGATGGGGCTTTGAGCAGCCTGATCTAGTGGAAGGTGTTCCTGCCCACAGCACGGGAAGTGGAACCAGAGGATCTTCCAGGTCCCTTCCAACCCAAGCCATTCTGTTATTAAGGTATCTCACAAGCTGTGTTCCACCATCTCTGTAAGGAGTACTAGCAGGCAAAATGTGGTAACACTGAACTGCTCCAGTTAATGGAAGCCATGCACATTTCAAAGAGCTTTGTGAGCCCTCCGCCAGAAAGGAAGCAGCCAGGATATCTAGAAGATAGCTGTATCAGATAGCTAGAAGCCTTCCTTGCCATCCAAACTGGAACAAGCATGACAAGGCTGTGACAACACATACAGATGTCATGGCCAGCTGCATGAAGAAACCACAAGAATCAGGGGGGCTCAGCATTTGGCATGCCTGGGACATATCTATTATTTAAGCTTGGGCACAGAACATGCTGCACAGCGGCTGCCAGTAGCCAGTACAGCATGGAAAGGGAGCAGTCTGTTATCACTTTATTACAGATTTATATTTGGGGGCTGTCGTTTTCGGTTGCTTTTTTTTCCCTGAGAGGTTATCTTAGCTGTACTTGTGCCTTCAGCTGATGCAGTATTTAAGACCTCAAACAAGATCTTGTCCTAAGCCTGGCCTCACTCAGGATTGTATGATTATATTGTTTCAGTCTTGTTCCCCATCACCCACCTGTAGCAGCTCTTTTGCAGAACCTCTCTTTTCCACGTCCATTTCAAGACAGCGATTTAAGAAGTCTCGGAATATTGGTGAAAGCTTTTCTGGATTCTGCAGTTCTGGAGTCCCGTTAGTAGCAATGAGATACAGGGCCTAAGACAAAAACAAGCACCCAGGAAACAGGAGGTTATGAAGATTAGATTCCATCTCTGGATTAGAGATACCCATTTCTCCTCCCCCTCCCCATAGTTCAATGGGGAGGAAAAAACCCCACCTTATCAGGGTCACTAATCAATGCCTTTTCAGCAAACAGAATAGCTGCCAGCCCTATTTTTTTGTGGATGAGATCCAATCCTTTATTGTTTTACCCTTGTAATCTGGGTTTGGATCCTGCAGCCCTCTCAAGGGATTACAAGGACAAAAACATCATTCCAGACCCTGTTTACACAGGGAAGTTAACTGGCATGACTCTACCATTACTCCTGTAATGACTATATCCTCATGGGAAGGTAACCCTGACTAAATAGATTTTTTTTCTGTTGGTACTTTGCCTGAGTGTACAAGGCCGAAAACATCAACACGATAAAAATGCAGCTGGCTCCTTACAAAAGATGTCCAGCAGAGCCTTAGGCATCTTTTAACATCCTGCAGAAAAAAGTTTTGCTACTGCTTGGGGATGAAGCATTCACACACACCCTCCTCTGAGAATCAAGAGACTCAAAATTCATCCATTTCAGGATTTCACATGAGAAACTTCCTGGATGAATTTTCAAAAGAAACAGAAATCTGTCAAGAGACCTGTTAATATACAGGCCTTTTGAGCACATCACTCAACACATCCCATGGGAGCAGTCTGATAGCCTGGTAACTGGCATAAATTGTGTTAAATGAGGCCAAAGCATTGTTACACTAACTCAACACCCTTTTATTCCTTATAGTCTTCTTGGCTGCTGCTATTCTCTCCCAAAAATCGCTTCCATTGCAAGAGATGGAAAAAAAAAGTTAAACAGAATTTTTATAGATCCCTCCAACCCATGTAACTGGGGAAAAAGCCATAAACTTAGCTTATATTAAGAGCAGTGATGTCCCTACATCCTGACAGCATATCTCCTTTTGTTAATAATTAAACAAAGCAAAGACATCAGGAGGCTTAAGCCCTGTCTAAAGGCTTATTACGCTTCTAATTTTACTTAGAGCATGCAAGGAGGAACAATTTGCCAGTAGGAAAAAGGTCCTGCTAGGATAGAATTTAATAGAATCACAGAAACAGAATGCTTCGGGTTGAAAGGGACCTTACAGATCACATAGTTCCAATACCCCTGCCATGGGCAGGGAACCTTCCACTACACCAGGTTGCTCAGAGGAGAATTCTCTCATTCGCAGGGTAGAAAGTTTCAAGACACGACTGCTTTGCTGCCATCAGGTAGAGCTTCTGCCTCTATTAGCATCCCAGTAAGTGGGAAATTATGAGTGTTCATGATCTAACTCAAAGGAAGAACCCATACCTCTGCTACCCAGAGCAAACTATGGCTTTCAACTAAGACTATCTCAATCTTCTCACTATGACATCTAAGGAGACCACAGAATCGTTTGAATTAGACGGGGCTGGAGGCGATGAAACCCCACCAGAGGATTCACACGAGCTCAGTTTCACCAGCAGCTTAATGAAGAGCTAAGGGAAAAAGCACTTGCTTACTCTCAGAGGGTTCTCATTGAGGTAGGGGGGCTCTCCTTCAATCATCTCAATGGCCATGATCCCCAAAGACCAGATATCCACTTTGGGCCCGTAAGCCTTCCGCGTCACCACTTCAGGTGCCATCCAGTACGGGGTGCCCACCATGGTGCTGCGTTTGCTCTGCTCAGGAGTGATCTGGGCACAGAAGCCAAAGTCAGCTGGAAAATTAAAATAGGGTGGAGGGGAAAGAGAGAGACACGGGAATCAGCAAGTTTCTCCAAAAACAACCCTTACTGACACCAGAGCTACAGTACACTTTACCCTGCTGCACTGTCTGGTGTGCTGCTGCTGCTGCAGCTGTGACAGGAAGAATGGGTTTGTGACTAATACAGAGCATGGTGTTTAGAGAGAAGTTTCTAAACCTGACTCTCTGAGGCCATGAGGATTCTAGAGCTGCTTTCACTTGTCTGTGTGAAAGATGGGGATCAGGAAATAACCACACACACAAGTTGGGACACTCAGCTGTGTTGCAGCATTACGCAGCTGTAACACACTCTGTAATATATGGGTATGTGAAAACAGGAATTAATGTAAGTCTGATCTAGATACACCTTCCAGACCACACGCTGTAATATCTGGTGATATTTTCAGTCCAAGAGGTATTGCTTCCCCCATAAACATATCATCCCTCAAACAGGATTTATTTTATGGAGCAGAGAGTGTTCAGAATAAATTTAAAGTACCTAAATTTATACTGGTTACTTTCTTTGAACAGAGAGAAAGATGGAGGGCCTTCACACAAAGACTGCTGTGCCCTATGTCTTATTTGTATTTGGCTTACCAAAAGAAAACTAAACCTGTTCTTGTGAGCCCAGCAGAATCAACACAGCAAGATGCACCACCCATCCTGACCCCCTGTGGCATTGCAGGTCTAATTTTAGGCAGAATGATGAAAATTAAACTGATTCCTAGCTGAGTTTTCATCAAGGGTAAATACCAGGGAAGGACATATGGTTCATAAACAGGGCAAATTTTTAGCAGAGCCAATAAGCAGCTCAGATCCAGAAGGTTACTGCATCATATCCACAGGGATTTCTCTAACTTTAAACTACAGCCCAGTAAAAGCACACCGTGCTCTAAGAAGTTATTCCATAAGAACAGAGCACTTTGGCCCCTATCAGTTATTCATTGCTAACACTCCTGAGATCTGGCTCCACCAAAGTGCAGCTTTAGTTTAAAAAGCAATTATGTACAAAAAACTCCACCTTCTTACTCAGCATATCTGCACTCTGTGAATTTTGAGTCATATCTGCTGTCAGTGCTGACAAAAATAGATTTATTTATGCCTGTTGGGTGCTAGCCAGCAGAACTGAGAGGAAGAAAAAGGGAGCACCATTCTGTTAAAGCTATAGGTGGAAGATAATAATTCACTGGTTTCCAGGGTTATCTCTGCATGGACAATGACAAGCACAACAGCTACCTTAGCACCCAAGGGGCAGAAAAATGTCAAGGTTTTCATTACTGGTGATACCACAAGGAGAAAACAACATTTAGACTCCAGTCTGGGTTGGCATTGTAAGATTAAATGATTTCTAGTTACACGGTTTTCAATTCTCCCTCCACTTCCCCTGCCCCTCAAGTACCTGCAGCATTTTCCAGACTGAAGAGATTGTTCATAAATAAAGATTTCTAGCCTTACACTTTCCAACCCAGCTTTCTAGACTGGAGTAGCATTAAAATGCTGTTATTTTAGTTCACATAAACAGATGGCCAAAGCTAAACGAAGCCCAAGCTTCACTTCAAGTCTGGTATCCCTTCACAAGGATTGTGTTTGCCAATCTCCATTAAAACAAATGCCACAGAAATATCTACAGTAGCATTTCTACAGCCTGTTCATCACGACAGCATCAAGCACCTCAAACACCCATCTCCCTAAAATGCCTGGCCCAGAGCAGATAACTGGCACGGGTTGATAAGTCATCAGCAGTAATGTTCTCTGCATACTTAGTTTGACAGAGCCATCCATTCCCAGCAGGATGTTGTCACTCTTGATGTCTCTGTGAATAACTTGGTTTGAATGGAGGAATTCCAGGGCTTGGAGACACTGAAAAATAATTGAGATATTCTTACTGTGTGTGAAATTATTCACCAGTCACAATTAGCCAGCTAAAGGCCTCAAACAGACTGTGCATTTTTGGTAGTAAGGGCACAGTGTCTTAGGGCCTTTCATACACTCAGTATGTGCAGGGCTACAGAGAGATGTCACACTGGGATCAGCAGGTCCTAGGAGGACAAGTTAGTCCCAAAAGACTTGAAGAACAGACAAAACCAAGAGGATCCCAACCCCATTTCCCACTCTAGTTCCTCCCTCTGTGGTGAAACATGAGGTTTGCATTAGAAATGATTGCTGCATCCTTACAGGTGAAATCCATTCTCTAAAAGAATGACTGTCACGTTACAGAAGCTGGAGACATTCCCATGGAATCGGTGACAGATGGTGGAAAGTCCCATTCCCAACCAGAGCTCCCTCCAAGTGCAAGTGCTGCTTTACCTCCCGGCACACGGCAGCAATTTGTCCCTCGTCCATGCAGGTCTCCGTCACGACGTCGGTGAGGGAGCCTCCTGCCAAGTACTCCATCACCACCCAGAGCTCTTCTCCTACAAGGTAACTGAAGAGCCAAAACCAGATTTAAAAATCAGAATGCACAGGCTTTTAAAGCTGTCTTAGAAGTGCAATAAAAACAAGAGCTCCATTTAACAGTATCGGGGAACCACAAAATTCTGGTGCTTTCTGTACATGGGAGGATACGATCACAACCTGAACGACCAATGAGAAGAGTGAGGGCAGATAGTTGAGGAGAGATGTAGTGGGAGAGCTGGCTACAAGTTTCCTGTCCATAGAAACAAGGCTGAATTTTTCTTCCATGGAAAGGATGCAGACTAAGATGGAGACCTGAGCTTACAACTGCTCCTGCTGCTGGGAGAGAAGCAAAGAGTCAAAGATGGGGTCCAAGCATGCAACCCAGACATTTGGCAGACAGCAGTAGCTTCCGAGGGCTCTTGCACTGGAAGAGGTGCCTGGGGGCTGTTTCGCTACTCCTGGCATCCTGCTGTCCTAAGCAACTGCCTGCTTTGCCTCGGCCCAGGGACAATTCTGGGTGACACAAAAGATGGCTACCCACAATCAGTCGTGAAAGAGTACTTCTCTTTTAAGCATCATGCATTTGAAAATCACCTCAATCTTTTCCACATCATCAAACTAGTCTGTGATTTTGTCTGAAGATTTCAGAACCATTCATAAGGCCAAAGGGGTACACCTTACTGGATGAAACAGCAATTCTAAAGACTTAAAATAACAAAGGAAACCCCAAAAAGGCAGGTCTTTATAGAAAAGGCCCATAGGAAGATGGGGAGGAGACATCTGAGATGAGAGCAGCTTTTCTCAGTCATTTGGGATATTCCTCTCTGCTGCGTGTGTGTGTACCCATGTCTAAAAGTGGAAGACAGGAGATGAAGACTTCAGCATTAACTCATAAAAAACAAACAAACAAAAAAGAACCAAAAAAATAAAAAAAGCCCAAACCACCAACCATTTCTGCCCCTTTTTGGGCCCATCAACACAAACTTCCATGACAGATACATCAGGATGACACATTCCTGAAGGAAGAAGTCATCAGTTTGAAAACCCACCTTTTCAGCCTATCCTCTCATTTTTCAAGTGAGTGGACAGATGAGTCAAAAGTGAGAGGGCAGAGAATCCAATTAAAAGCTTCAGCTGGCATTAGATTTCATCAAGGATACATTTGCTTTGCTCTAAAACACTGATTCTACTGAAGAGTGAATTTGCCAGGAGCCACATGCAAAAGCCAGGAGAGGTACAAGGGTACAATTAGGTAGAGAGCAACAGTAAAGGAGAAAGAAGCTATTAAGCTTGGCATGGAAAGTAGACAGAGATGAGTGAAACATCACAGGAGTGAGCAAGGTGTGGTATTTACCCCCAAAGGACACACTGACAGCACTAAGCTGATGAAAAAAATTCCCCTAAACAGTAATAGTGGTCTGAGCTACACCTGGAATGTTACAGTTATGGAGCTTTTCATTCCAGAGACAAAGGGGGTACCTTGGTTTGCTGATGCTGAAGACTATATAGGGAGGTGCAATTTGGAGATTCTCCCAGGATGCAAAGCCCAACAGCACAGGGCTGTGCTACCGCAGCAGAGATCTCAAATTCCACTATGGAACAGAAGCTGATGCACTGGCTTTTTTTCCCCCCAGCATTACAGACCCCAGCAAAAGCAGTACCACCTGCAGAGCAGCCCCTCTAAGTGAGAGAGGAGCAGCAGGACTGCTTTCAGAAGCATTCCTGCTAACTCCGTGGGTCATTTACCTTCTGTTCGGCTCTGAAAGCCCAACTCCATCCACACTCTTCCTTCCTGCCCTATGCTATAGCTACTTCTTCACTTCTGCCAAATCAGGCTCTCTGCAGATTTTATCAGCACCTTCTCAACAAATCGCCCACCGTGGACACCACAAGGTTTCCCTTCAATGCCAGTAGCACTCTCTGCAGCCCAAATCCGCTTGACTGTAAGAATGGGGGCAGAATGGGCTCTTTGCATGACAATCTCAGGTTCCACATGCTGGGAGCAAGCTGGTATCTCTCTGCAGCCAAAATGGATGGAGCGAGCCAAGAACCACACTGTGAAACCAAAGCTGAGCCATGAGCAGCCACAGACATGTGCCAAGACCCTGGCAACTCAGTAACTGATAGATTTGACATAACACACAGGGAGGTGGAATTAACAGTGGCTTCCTGCCAGCTGCCACCAAAGGAATGTCATTTCAGGGTGGTACTGTCTCGGGGATCTTTCCACTCTCTTGCCAGTTTTAGTCACTGAGCTGCCCACTGTAGGCATGACTCAAACCCACTCTCTCAGCAGTTCTAGAGACACCACCAGGAAGTCCACACACCTACGTGCTGCTCTGATGTGAAATCAGGCACAGCATGGTGTCACACCTTGTCACCCACTGTCACCTTCTGAAACAAGCTGGCAGTAAAAAAATAACCTGATGAAAATCTTTGAGGAAGAAAAGGATGGCCTACAGCTTTCTCTTCATCCATCTGCAAGAGCAGGTAATGTCTGATCCTGTAAGGTGTTTGTCAGCTTCTACTTAGATACCTTAGGAAGTTGTTCACCAAGCCCTCTCTATCACAAACACACATATTTTACTGATAAAATTGATGAAATTTGGAGTTGCTCAGAAGTGCAAGTTCCTTCATTACAGAATTTTGCACCAGTAACACACCTCCAACGTGCAAACATGAATGTAGCCTGGAAAGAAACCAGCGTGTTCTTGTACCATGACTGTCTTACATCTTCAGCTTTGTTCACTGACCATCCATCCCTACTGCAGTTTGGGGTAACAGAGGCCACCACTTATTTGTGGGGTTTATTAAGTTAAGGAGTTCTTCAGGACAAAACTGAAGGGCAGTAATTTGCTTTGCCTAGCACTGGGCATCTGACACCTGTGTTTAGATGGCTGAGTTTAGAAGCAGGGCTCTGAGGGCCTCTTTCATGCAGCAGAAAGGAACTGGCACCTCCAGCAGGTAACTCAGCACAAGTAGCTGTTTGTACAGAAAACTGGTGTCACTGTCTTCAGAGCCAGATGCTTCTAAATCCAGCTCCCGAGGACAGCTGAATTAGGCCATGTCGCTATCTTAAATATCACAGCACACCTTTGTGCAACGCTGGCCACTAAGACTGCAGCAGAAAAGCTGCTTAACCACAGGCAAGTAGGCCATGCAGTTACGAGAGGACAAAGCACAGGAAACCCTTGCATAAGGGCAGGAGCTGCGGCCAAGAGAATTGAGAGAGCTGGATCATGCCAATGACTATCTTGCAGCACCCATGAGGGAACTCAGAAGGGGAGACAATAACAGAACTACAAAGCGGAAACCAGGCCCTGCAATGATCAGCACATCCTTCCTCCACCTCCTTCAGCAGGAGGCAGAAGCCAATAAGTGGCATCCAAATACCAACTTAATTCAGCACTTGGGAAGCAGAGGCACATTAGGCCAGGCAGGAGGGACACAGCTCCCCAGCAACAGGATCCCGCAGTTGCAGAGCTGAAGTGGCACAATAGGCACAAGAACCCCCACGTCCATCCCAGTTGCTGTTCTGTCCATGTGCAGCACTCAAACAAAACCTAATCCCTCTGAAAAAGATTAGTGAAAGTGGAGGACAAAAGCAGCAGCTTTTGTTGCTGAGAGTTTGAACAAGACAGCAGGACGTGGAGCTGTCCTGCATCTGGGATGCCCTGGCTAGACAAGGCAAGCACATGTACACAGCCACGCTCTCTAATGGGAAGAGCCTGTCTCTCAAATAGTTTTGTCAAAACAAAGCCTGTAATCAGCCAGGGGAAAATAACAGCTCCAGCACAGATGCAGTTCTTAACCACTTGTTTCATTTTACACTGGTAACATTCTTCTGCTCTCTCTAAGAAGAGGGCGTGTGCCCAGCATCAGTCTCCTGCACACACACCTCTTGCACAAAAATTTCAGGAGCAGACTTTCTGTCCCCTCAACAAAGTAGCTCTTTACAGCTATGCATGGGACACAGTGCCACAAAAATTCAGCAACACAACTGTTGCAGTTTATAAGTACCACCTTTTTCGCTAAGACACTGAAAGCCTGCTAAAGAAACCTACTAAAGAAACAGCTGGTTAGATTTTGACATACATGCAGAGCAAAAAAGCGTGCAAATCCTCTCTCAAATTTCCCAAAGAGACTCTAGGTCACATCCCTTCCCTGTACCTTCCCAAAACCCAAGCTGCCAAGATTAAAGCCTGCAGCTCACCCTATCCAAGCAGTCTTTACCCTACAATAGGGCAAACCTGTGGTTCAACAGAACTGCTACATTCAGATGTTGAGTGCAGCAGACTGAAAATCTTGCTGCAGCTCAAATGGAACTAGCTATATTTTTAACAGGTGAGTGACACAGGCTTGACACAATGCAGCAGTGTGATGTCGATGGTGAATTCAAGCCATCATGCAATGCTTTTGCCTGTTGGGCTTTCAGTATCACAGAATCATAGAATGCTTTGGGTTCAAAGGAATCTTAAAGACCATCACATTCCAAACCCCCGCCATGGGCAGGGACACGTTCCTGTACACCAGGCTGCTCAGAGTCCCACCCAACCTGGCCTTGAACACTGCCAGGGCAGCCACAGCTTCTCTGGGCAGCCTTGCCAGTACCTCACCACCCTCACAGTGAAGAATTTCTTTGTTATACCTAACCTAAATCTACCCTCTTTTATCTGAAAACTGTTCCCTCTTGTTCTATCACTATCTGCCTTAAAAGTCACTCTCCTTCCTTTTTAAAAGGCCCCTCTAAGCACCGGAAGGCTGTGTTGAGGTCTCCCCAGAGCTCCTGTTATGTGTCACATGTCATTCACCCTCATTGCTGTTATGGTACTGTGCAAAAACCTCAGTGGACAGTAACAGCACCAAGACTACATCTAACCCTGGAAGGAGTCTGTTCCTCTGGCAGCAGAACACCAGCATTGCTCAGTGGAAAAAAATGAGGAAAGCAAATAGAAATAAGACATTTCAACCTGTTTCTATTTCTCCTTTAGTAACAGGAAGGAAATAAGCAGGAAGTTTGTTGTGTCATGTCTGGCAACAGGGAGAACTGAAAAATGGAGTCCTGACAGGACCTTAGTTGCCACCATCTCTAAAAAGAGCCTAGATATCCCATTAACACTGGTTCAGATACCTGCTTCTCCTTGTTCTGGAGAGAGATCACCAGGCCACCCACACTCCCACAATGCCACCTGCATTAAGCAATGCAAGGTTGTCCCACACTTGCATTAAACTGAGCCAGGAACCCTTAAGACACCGACAAGGAAGTGTTCTCCAGTGTCCCTTTGTGAGCCCTTCAAATACTGGCATACCTGTCCAAGTAGTTGACGATGTTGGAGTTTTTGTTTTCCCTCATCACAAGGATTTCATTAATAATCAGTTCTTTTTTGGGCTGCTGCTGCAAATTCATCTGTTTGATTGCAACCTGCAGTGAAAAGAGATCAAGTAAAGCATTATTGCAGGAGTCCCCCAGAAACTTGCCGCTACCAGTCAATTTAGTCCCACGCTCACATGAGGGAGGAAAAAAACCTTTTCATCATGAGGTCAATGTTTCATCATTAGCTACTGGATGCCATTACCATTCCACAACTCTGAAAGTTCCTGCAGCCAGTCCATTTCCACACATGCTAGATGATGCTTTGTGACAAAAAGAACAAGGGGAATTGCCATTTTCATACTGGACCTTCATCTCACAGTTGGATAGCTGTGAATAACAAGGATAACTTCCTTGATAACAAGGAAGAGATCCCCTTGCTGTTGGCATGGACTGATATGTCAAAAAGTTTTTATTTCTGAGAGGATTCATATTAATCTTCTTTTTAATTGGATGCTTCTGAAATTTTTTTTAGTGTTTTTTTTCCCTGCTCCCATGCAAATTTCTGCTTCTAGAAGTCTAAAGTAGGGTGGGTAAATAACATAACCATGCTTACTACTTCAAGGTAGTAACTCTATTTCTTTTGTCTTAACAAGACCTGGGTGAGAGAAGCACGAGTGTTTAGATAAAAGGCTGAAAAATACATGAATTGGAGGCAGCTTTATGTCCAGTCATGCCTGAAGGGCAACAGGGATGGATTTGGCAGCTGCAGCCCTTTGGTTTAGTAGCTTTCTTCCTGTTTCGGGATACCTGCTCTGCATGTATATATGCAAAGAGCAGGAAGGTTACAGCATGTTTTTAACTCTTGTATTCAAGTTTCCACACTACCAGTATTTTGTGAGAGCACCTGGCCCTCAGAGGAGTCTCCAGATCAGTAAACCTACTGAGCACAGCTGGAGGCAGAAATAACTCATAGATGTTACAACTCAACTGCCTTTGGTACAATATTTAGGCAAAGGGAATGAAGTGAAACTACACCTTTACAAAACTGCTATGTGCAGAGAAAGAGGCCTGGGTGAGTGGACCAGAGCCAGCAACTACAGTAACTCCCAAAAACAAGGATTAAAAGAAGCAGGCCACAGAGTGCCAATATAGATGGATACAATTAGCATTTTGATAGAACAGCAGGGAAGACTATAAAAAATCCCAACACATGAGAAGGCAAGAGCAGACAGATGCGCTGGTTTGCCACAGTACTCACAAGGCTGCCAACCAGTACTTAAAGACGGTAAAAACAAAAACCCCATGCTGCTCTTTGTACAAGACCAGACAGAAGAATGAAAGATGAAGAAGAGAAGGAAGGCATTTTATGCAGTAAAGAAATTCCCAGTGTTTCTCTGCACTGAGCTCCTGAGTTCAGTGCACTTCAGAGACGAACAAACAACAGCATGACGAATGCAGATTTAAAAATCCAGGGCCTGATCACACTAGTGATGTGTGTGATATGTGTGTGATAGGAATGATTTAAAAGTCTGTTGTAATACAAGAATTTAAATTTTCACATGGGAGTAACCCAAGGGGTCCAGAAAGAAAGCAGAAAACTATCAAAGGACTTCCCCCTCCTATACAATTTCTCATTGCTTCAAAATAAATATAAGAACCTTTCCTTAAAGGCTGCAATTAAACTGTATTAATTCTTCCGGAACTGAAAAAGGGGATGAAGGAATTTCAGCAGAAAGCACAATTATGAAATTTACTGGTGAATAGCTCTTACATTGTACAATCCAAAGTAGACACACATTGTTGCAGACTTCCATATATATCTGGAATAACACAAACTTTCATCTGTTAAAAAATCCTCCATCTAGAAATAAAGGTTTCCACAGATGCTGCATATCCATCACTACTAGTTTATTATGCAGGCAGTAAGCATGGCACCTGTCAATATTTGTGGGAGGAAAAAAGAAAAGACAGGCACTCCTTGTCTCACAATTCGAGGGCAGAAAGTAAGTGGGCAAAGGGAGGGAGAGGAACTATTTCCATGCAAGTTAAGTAGCGTAAGTGTAGTAAGGAAAGGAGCAGAGGGCAAATAAAAGAGTTTGTATGGAGACAGGCAGCGATCTTGGGGAAGAAGAGAGAAACTTTTACTGAGGAACTGCCCAGTCCAAACACTTGCTTCTAGCCTTTGCAGTCACAGAAAGAATCTTTACAAATATGAAATGATTCAGGAATCAAAACTTGGGAAGTCATTTTTTCCAGTTCTCTGCTCAGACCACTCAACGATGTCTCATTAGGAAGTAAATAAAGACCTCATTAAAAATAAGTTGTCATGAATCCCTGAAAGACAGTCTTTATTTTGTAGCAGCAACTTGAACTTTTAGGACACAATCCAAAATCCACCGCTATGGTACTCTGGCAGCACTTACCTCCTGTCCTGTAGCTACATCTATTGCTGTGTAAACTGTACCTGAGGCTCTAAACAAAACAGAGAAAACAAAAAAAATCATTTATTAGTGTCTCAAAGTAAAAGTGAGAGCTTAAGACATGTCCCTTCCCACTTGTCTCTCTGAAGTGCTCTCAGTCCCATTCCTTTACATGCAATAATTCCAGCGGTAAACATCATCTGAAATATTTCTGAGACAAGGCTGTTGTTGGAGCAGAAGCCAGAGAACTTAGGGGCAAAAATGCTCCTAATAAGGGACACTATGGTCATCCAAACCCTTGCTGCTAAACCAGCAAATTGTAGGACTGTGAGTTTATCCCGTTTCAAGTGGCATGACTGCACTACCCTGGCTTGCAGAATGCCCAACATGATAACAGAGCAACAGGATCAGCTAAAGTAAACAAATGTGGCATTTGTAGTGAGGAAAATAGGAGTTTGAGCACGTGGAGCCGACTGCAGATCTGTGTTTTGCCTCAGTAGAGTCTCTCCTACAACCTCTACTTTCCCCCTACCCTGCTTAGAGGAGCACAGCACACGCCTCAAGGAGAGCTGATTCAGAGGCAAATCTGTAATCTGAAGATGGTCTTGCAGTTCTTTCCCTGTGTGTAGCTGTATTTACCAACCTGACCATCTAATGGTGCAATTTCTTATACTACAACATAATTGCACAAAAACCCAGTCCCTGTGACTTTGCCAGGAACAGAAGAAAAGTTGGAGGGGATGTGGAACCCAGGAAAAAACAACCAAAAACAAAAACAAGGAAGAAAAAAAATAAACAACCAAAGAAAATAAACTTTCCAAAGTATCCCCTACAGCTTTTCCAGCAAGCTAACTTAGCCTGGTTTTGGTGAACTCTTCTTGGCATAAGGAAATGAAAGGTTTAGGACAGAGAAGAAGCATGTACTAACCCTTGTCCAATCTTCTCAAAATTCGTGTACTTCTTTTTTGGATCACCCACACTCACAATACTTCCTACAAAAAACAAAAAACAATAGGATTTTCTTCAAGTCCTTTTTTCATACAGCTACAAGAACTAGCTGTAAGAACATTGACCACAGCAGGCTCGGTCTGTCTCATGAACCACTCATCAGAAATCCAGAGGCACAGGGACACCAAGGAAGTCCTCAGTTATTTACACACATACCAGCTGCAGCATTCCCCTCTATCAGGAACTTCCCTTCAGAAATGATGGGACACAGACATTAAGAACACTTAACCTTCACTCACAGTCATTACTAGGTGCAGGATGGGGATACACAGGCCTAACACATGGTAAAGCCATTATTCATTGGAAACCTGCTACTTAAAGTCACTCCCAGCTTAAGCACCCTGGATAATCTAAGATGTCCCTGCACTGCAATGTCTCTGAATTTGGAGGCTCAATCATCTTGGAGTCAACAGTCTTTTACAAAATTAGCCAAAGATTTCCCTACACCATGACAACCTGTAGCAGAAAAAAAATATTTATGATGTTTTCATACCAGCACAACCACAGCCATTTAGTGACCCAGTGACTGGGCTGCAAGACTCAGGAGAGAAGGTGGAGACACCCTTCAGAGCCAAACCTCCCCTGGCCTGTCCTAGGTAATGCTCAGCTGCTCTTCTAGGAACCTGACAGCACAGGTTTAGTTGCCAGCATCCCTCTGGTTTTGAAAAGCAACCTGAGACCATCTCAGCTCATTCTCCCAAAACATGGCTGTTCAGCCAAGAGAAAGTCTATCACTGCATCCCTCAAAGGGAAAAGCACTTTGCCTGGTGTTCCACAGCACGTGGCTGCAAATTTTAACTGATATTGATGACTCCCCTATGGCAGGCAGGAATTACACTCTTTTTAGGGTGAAGAAATCAGAGCCAGCAATTTCTAGAGCTCAGCTGGTAGCCGGTCCCCTCTCTAACAGCACCAGGGTGGCTCATAGGATCAAGGGATGCAGAGCTGCATCAGAGTTGGCGTTTGCAAGTCACTGAAGCTGCCGACATATGGTGCTGGGGCTGAGCCTCAACAGATGTATATTGGCAAAGAAACTGCTCATGGTCATTAAGCCAAGAAATCCAATAGCAAGCAGAGCAAGAGCAGGCTATTTTCAGACACCACTGGAGAGCAGCCAAACCCAGAGGGTTTAGGACAGACAGAGGTAGAAGTAGAGAATATGGCCCATGTTTGGAGAGGACGGCAGGAAGAGAAATCTGGCCTAATAAAATCCACTCTACAATTACAGAAGCAATGCTGTCTGCCCTGAGGACCAGTATTTCTGGACAAATATTCATAAATTTTCCCTCAAAGCCTAACACAGGGTACAAGTTCAGACTGCGAATGTTTCCCCAAGGCAACAACTGGATAGAATGCTGTGGTGACAAGAGGCAGCTGCCAGTTTTGCCCTGTTTAAAGGTCTTAACTCTAAAATAGGGGGATCTTTCCCACCTTCCAAAGAGTCAGGGGAGGATTCATTGTTTTCACCAATGCTGTGTTTATGCTGAGAGGTAGAGATTGAGCAGCCTCCTTTTAATCTTTGCACACATTTTGCGCATCTTTAGGATGTGTAAATATATTTTTGCTTTACAGTTTTAATCATTTTATTTACATGTCAAACTAAAATGTCAAAAGGCTGCTTGTCTGCACAAGTACAGCTCCATCACCCTCAGTGGAAAGACATTTTTACTTAGATTAAGACTAAAGATTAAAACTTCATAACATTTTTCTGACTAGCCCACATACAGAAGTTGACGCCTGGAGCAAGCACGGTGTCAGAAGGTACATCTGCTTCCCAGCACTCCTAAAAGTAGCACTTGCATTTCTCTTCATGACTGAAGTGGTTGTATTTGTATTAGAATAGCACTTTCTTTTCCTGCCACAGCTGCTGCTCACCCTACCTGGTTACAAAAATGTCTTGAATCCTTAATGGTTCAAAGATCCAGCTAATTGAGTGAGTGAAGTTGGTGTTTTGAAACAATGGGTGTGAGTTTTCCAATAGCGAGCAGTACCAGTTAATAAGCCATCAAGTCAATTTAAGCTTTATCTAGAGAAATGAGTTACTCAGATACCATTTTAATATTTTGAAATTTTTTTAAAGTTATATCCTCAGATTAAGTCTTCATCTAGCTACTAGACTCTTATTCCTAAAATACTGACAAATATACCCTCAAACCAAGGAGGCCAGCCTTATCATAGAGGTGCTAACACAATTTAAGTCAGCTGACAAGTAAGGAATGGATGTAATTAATACAGGATTAGTAGTTCAAAGAATTAGAAATGCTCTACTCTAATAAAACCTGGCCCAGGCTGAGGATAGCAATCAATTGCATGAAAGAGCTGGTTCAGCTGTTGGATATGCCACAGCATAACCCAAAACCACCAGGCCGCAGAGGGGCACTTGCACTGAAGGTAGGAACTGTTAAAGACACGAGGACACAATTGAGAGACTTCATGAATTTTTCTCAGAATAAACCACCAATTTAGCTACCCACAAAATGTTAAAGCACTTAAAAATAACCAAGTCATTTTAGACCACGATACTGTGGAAGGCAAACTTGGGGATGCATTAATTTTCTCTCAATCTTTTAGACACCTTATGTCTAATATTGCAATATAATAATTTGTGCTTCAGAGCTACAGAATAAGATGTGGAACAATCTCAGACTTCATAGTTAAATAGATGTTATTTTTTCAGGGCTTGTTTTGCAGAGCCTGAGGATCTGTAACTCCCTGGGGACTTCAGCCAGCATCACAGGTGCTCAGCCTACACTCAAGCTCACCCCTTACATCTGCCCCCAGTGTTGTGACTGTGTGCCCATGTCTTCAGTAAGGGATCACAAAATGGGAAAACATTTCAGCTTACTGACATTCTGAGAAACCAACACAGCAGGACCTGGAAATTAACTTTTTTAAAGAACAAGAACATACTTAGTTTTTCCAGTATCTCTTCATCTGACATTTTCGGCTTTTTCTTTTGCTTCTCCGTGTTCCTAACCAGCATGTCAGGCGCTGTTGTGCTGTTTTCCGAGGGAGAAGAAATAGGAGAGGTGGCCACATCTCTGGTAGGAGGAGGAAGAGGGTCTATCACAGAGCGGGTGTATATCTAATTTTGTTGAGAAAAACACACAAGTCAGGTGAAGATTTAAACACTTCTATTCACCTTGTTATTATTGTTATTGTTCTCGTTGTTGTCAGGGACGCATTTCTATAGCTACTTCGTTAGCAGCTAGCATCACTAATCAAGGATTAGTGACTAATCACTAATCGAGCCCCCCACAACTAGGCAGGTGACAATACTAAGGTACTCTGCCAGGAGGAATGGCTCCCATTGTCTCCCTCCTGCTCCCAAGAAGGGCATCAAGCCATGCAGAGGTAAAAAGAGTCACAGTCAAGGCCTGACTGTGATTGCAGCAGTTCAGGCTAAACAAAGAATTTCTGCTCACAGATTTGGTGTGTTCAGGTCGTGGAGCTATCACAGGGGGTGGAGCTGCATCATCTTCATCGTCCTCATCTTCAGACACTGAGGGCACTGCAGGGGTCTCAGAGACAGCCTTCACATTCTGCATGGAGTTGCGCAAATAGCAAAAATCAAAACCCAATTGCATGTTATAAACAAAATCACAAACACTGGATTAAGCTCCTAACAGAGATTGCACTGAAGCAAGTGCAGGAAAACAATAATCAGAACGGGCTGGTGAGTTACAGCGTCTGAAAAATTCAAAGCCCAAGGTTCCTGGGTCTTATGGGAAACGGATGTGCAGTCCAGCACTGCCTGACACAACTGTTCAGACAGAGCTCCTCATCTGCCTGACTGACAGCAATCCTCTTCCCAAGCACCTGACAAGACCTGGGCTCTCTCACTGCTTTCCCAGAACCCACACAGCTGACCAGCAAGTCTTGGGACACCCAAGTTTGGAAATATCTGTCCCTATTTATACTGTCTCTTAGGGTTTTTTGCTTGCTTCAAACCCTGACCATTCAGTATGAAGATTTAAGACTTTAAATGCTAGAATTTGCATCAAACTCTTAATGTTTTCTCCAAAAGTTAGGAGGTCAACTTAACATTGCCTCTGGTATTGTGATTGAGAACTAATTAATTAATGTGAGATTTTGGAAGCAGAATCTGGCAAGGTCTTTTAAAACCTCATTTAAAATTACTTTCTAACAAATTTTTGTGGAAAAATAGGGATGATTATTTTTTTTTAAAAAACAGTTTCATAAGTGGGTAAAAATTATCTGGATTTTCCTGCAATACTGTGATTAGGAATGAAAGTAACTTTTACACTTATACATTTGAAACTGGATTTGAAGTTCATTACATCCCTTGCACTATAAACATTTCAGAATAAACTTGGTGAGGTCCTCAACCCACTAGACCAGTTCTGTTTGTGCATCATCACCTCCCTAAGAGTGGCAGGGGAAAAAGTATTAAAGTCCTCAGAAAGAGGGGGAAAGCAACACAGTATTTCACTGAGACTAAAATACTTGAAGTCGTCATCATCCTGACAAATAATTGTCAAAATGCACTTGACATAACACAAAAACCTAGCTTGTTAAAAGCAACAAGGAAAAACTATGTCCTGGGTGTTTCCTGATGATCCCCAAAATCAAAGGTTACCCAATGCCCTCCCTCAGGCTATCTCAGCAGACCAGTAACTACTGCTTTTTTCAGGATTTACTTAAAAATCCTACCTCAGATATTGAAACTTCTGAGGACTGACATACAATGACATGCAATAATGAACAATGATAGAATCGTTTTCTTTTCCTTTTTACAGACAGTCCTAAATGAACAGATCTGAACAAGCTGCCTTTGGAAGGGAGCAGAACAAGCCGAATCCACGTGATGACATGGCCATGAGAAAACACAAGATGAGGGAATTGTGGGGTTTTATGACCCATCTTAAACTCAAAGTTTTGTTTCTTCCATCTCAGAGGCACACACAAAAATTTATCACATCTCCTAACAAAGCAAATAGGAGTGGTGCCTGCCCTGGTAAGGACTGAGTAAAGGTCAGGCAAAGAGGAGGAGAACCTCTTATTTCCTGTTCTGCTAGAGATTAGTCTGGTTAATCAACATTAGCTTTGGTAAATCAGACCATTCTGGTTAGTAAATAAACGTTGTTATATCACAGATGTTTATAGAGACATAAAACCTGACAGCAGAGTAGTTATCAAATTCTAGGTATGGGGAAAGGCCAACTTCTATGAAAACAGAGCTATTTCTATTAATTAATTCACTAATTTTCATACACTAATTCACTATTCACTAAAAATGCTATTTCTGTCTGCTTTATTCCCCACCAGTTGAAAAAAAAAGTGAAAGGAGCATGCCTGTTTTTGTAAACATGTATTCACTATACAAATATATATAGTTCAGATTTTAAAACACTAAGCAAACTACAAGTTTACATGTAATTAACTAGTTTTTGCAAGTTTTTTTAATCTTTAAACTCGAGACAGAATGTGAGTATAAGGCTTACCAATGTATTAGATGAATTGTAATCCTCTGCTGATTTATCTGAAAGATAGATAATAATGCCATTATAAATGAGTTATAAATGGAGCAGTAGTGGGGAGAGGAGCAAGGGACAAGGTGTCTTTAGAACAGGCAGGAAAAAAGACTGCTCCCAAACTTAGCTTCCTACCTCCAGCTTCCCAGAACCAGCTGAACCCTGGCAGATACAGGAACAGAGGTTAAATAAATGCAGACAAATGCAGGGGTCACAAATCCCTGCTGCAGGAGGGTGAAATTGCCCAGAGCAAAACCTGAATGAATACTGTCCTCCATCCATATACACAAAATATTATCAGTGGACTAAGCCACCAGCAGAGGCACTGCAGCTGGCTCCTGACTGCAAAATGTTCAGTCTCAGCCACCTAAACTTCCTGGAATAGCACAGAGGACCCTACAAGTCAACTGGTGGGATCTACCCAGGCATTAATGGGGAAGATTTGTGTGTTTATCCCTATCATTTGACTATCCAGGCGCATATGGGGAAGATTTGTGCTTTTATCCCTGCTTGGAGCCTTCCTAATTAGTACCAGATCTGGTGACATGGTTCTAGCCCCTTAAAAGAACCAAAGTAGGGGTTAATATTTAGAAAGGGAAGGAGTTGCAGTTGAAAGGGAAGAGTCGTGGTTGCAGATGTCCTTCAGAGGGCAGGTAATCCATAGAAAGAGGCACAAAACCTAGATAGTTCTGACTTTTGGAGGAACCCAGCCAGCAATCATCCAGCACCCAGGCAGCAGAGACATATTCCTCAATCATGGCACATGGGAGCAGAGAGACTTTCACCCCAAGTACACAAAAAGCAACATCCACACCCACCCTGCAAACTGAAACTGGTGCAAAATTTAGCTGCCTGTTTTCTCCAGGGACTTTTCATCAGTGGGAACTCAGCCCCAGCAGTCTGGGATCTGCTTTCCAGATGCTGGCTGTGTGCATCAGAAAAAGTATGTGTTTGGGAGGCTTAGCCCGTTGACTGACCTCCTTTTTGCAGCTAGGCTGGGCATCAGGATTAACAGAATGGAGAGACTAAGGGAGAGCTGGACAAAGCAGCCACATGAGACCATCACCACGTACCTGTGAAACTCATGTACTTCTGGCTGTTGGAGATCTTCTTGGAGTTGTAAAACTCCAACACGTCCAGCACTGCCTGGGGGTTCTTCTTCTGCTCCGACTTGGTGATGTTGGAAGTCTGCAGCAGACGTGCCCATTGCTCCGGCATTCCCTGTGGGAAGAGGCACCTTGTTAACACACAGTTGGCCCAATGTGGTTCACAAAACATAAGCCCACTGTCACAGTTCTGCCCCAGCTTTTGGAGTTACACAGTATTATGAGGTAAGTAGGGAGAAAAGAGGACAGGAGAGGAGAGGAGAGGAAAGAAAAAGAAGGGGTGAATGTGTGCCTCCCTAGCCACTGCCTGTGTTACAAACCATACTTGGGCATGTAAATGTCACTCTGCTCTTGGGTCTCTGGGTGACTCCCAGGTCCTTAGCAGACCAAAATTCAAAAACCAGAAAGGAGAAGACCCAACTGCTGCAGTTCAGGAAAAGGTTCAAGAAAAAAAAACAAAAACAAACAAAACACAAAATTCTTTATGCACAAGTATTCACATACTTATATATACCCAAGAAAGACTAAAGAAGTAACATAGACTGCATAGCCTCCAGCACAATGGACACACAACACTCATTTGGGTCTTCTGGTAGCACTAGAGTTCTTTGGTAACAGCAGTGTGGTGCCCATTGTAACCAGAGCTGGGAAAGCAGAGATGTTAACTTCACATCTGAAGCTCAGAATTTCATTGTAGGGACATGATTTCTGCCAGAAAATAGACACACCTGGAGGACGGCCAGACTTGTGCCTTTCCTCACTGGCAGGGACAACAGTTTGTATGGACAAAGTGGCAGAGATTGGGATCCATTAGCAATGAAGTTATCCCCCCTGTTCAACAGGATGGCTGGATACACCCCTCAGGTAATGCCCCACTGATGCCCTGAAGTCCTAAGGCCTCACCACTGGTACATGTGGGGTAACCTGGGCAAGTCTAGAGGCTGCCATGCAAAACACAGCTGTACACAGGAGTGAGGGTAGGGGAACAAAGTCCCTGAAAAAGCAGCGTATTACAGACAGGTAGAAACACCTTGCTCACCAACAACTTCTGCTGCTAGGAATTACTGTCTCATAACCAAAATAAAAATATGATGATGATGAAATACTACTCTTGTCTTTACAGTATTTTGCATGTCAATAAAAGAAAAAAGCCCACAACACATAAAAGCATCTGACATTTAGCCTTAGGGCAGCACATACATATTCTGTGCTAAGTAGTTGCAGACAGCTGTGTGCCTCCCAAAGGAAAACTCCCAGATCCCCACTTGGAGGACGCAGATGATGCTATAGACCTATTTCATCTCTAGAAGAGGAAGGGAGGAGAGATATACCACATTTAGCAGACCACAACAGTCGAAAAACCATGCAAGGGAAAGTTTGCTGGCAGCCTGAGCTCCTGGGATGTGCCAAGTTTGACTTGGTCTCTCAGCATGCAGGGTAACCTCTGCAGATGTGTTTCAAATGAGATCAACCTAGATGATGGTAATAGCCCTTCCAGCATTAATATATAAAAGATTAATGGGCCCTGGCCCCTCCTAGCAATAAGCTAAACCACATAGTTCTCTTTTCCTCCAGATTTACTTACTGTGAATTCTCCCGTGACTGCATCAAACCCCACATGAATCGTGTGTTCAAAGTCTGAAGGGAGGGAGATCTCCGGCCGCTCTTTCTCTTTCTTCTTATTGGCTGCAAGAGACAAAAACAACAACAATTTAAAAAATCCATAAATGCATCAAGACTTAAAATCTCCCCAATAGCTTCTAATTCACCGACACAAATCACTCCCCCACTTTTTTGCTAGTCAAAGGATTTCGATCTGGAGCAGAGAAACAGCAAGTTTAAAACCTTTGTTTCCTCACATAAGAGCAGCCACAGTGAGTGGACAACAGAAATAAAAGTCCTGTAACACAGGACAAGCATGAGAAAAGGAAACTGATATTTTCAGTATGTAAAGCGTCAACCAGTATGTCTAGACTCAACAGCACGAGAGCTATTTACCTAAAATATTCACTCACACAGGTCAGAGTCAAAAGCTCTACAGTGGCAGAAAGTGGAAGCCAGTCAGTTTTGAACACATTTTTTAATTTGTTGTTTTAAGCAACTTTAAAAAAAAGAATAATATTATGTGCTTTTAAATTTACACTTGCCTCTCATACAAAGCCAGGGACAAAATTAACTACAAATACTGCTTAGAAGTTTCTTCCTTCATCCTATTTCCTCAAAAGTTGATGAAGAAACCTAAATATAATGGGGGCTTCTGCTACAAAATCGTATGAGCAAAAGCATTTCTATTTTTTTGCTTGCAAAATGAACTAAAGGTGGTTTTAATAACCAGCTTTGAAGACGTGAGCAAGACAGCAGAATCTGGCAGGTGAGGAGCAGAAGTCAAAGAAAGAGGGATGGAAATACATCAAAGCTAATGCATCCTGCAAATTTTAAACTGAGGTCTTCAAACAAGATTATCATTATGCACTGGATTAAGTTCATCCATATTCATTACGTATTAAGGGCTCCACCTTCCTTTTAGTATTTATTGTAGTCAAGAAATTGAGATTAGTTTAAGGAAGAACCACATTCTAGTCGGCTTTGCTGCTGCTTGCAGTTATAAAATCTGCAGAGCCAGGAGAAGGTGAGCAAACCACTTAGGTTTCCCAGCTGCTCCCCTTTTTTATCCAAAGCCAAACAGAATTGTTTTGTGGCTGACATTCCCCCAGTGCACTTATGGCAACACGAATGCCAAACCCCAGGTATTTCAGAAGCCTGCAAGGCTAACACTCAGTATAGCAATTCTTTAAGACACTGCTGTGGTTGGTTGTGTAGAGAGGCTCAGGGCTTGGCCCCAAAGGACTGAATCCCATTTCCTTCAGTGCCAGCTCTGGCACTGTTTTCTGTATCACTACAGAGCTACAGTTGTACAGAGTAATTCTGGAGAAAGAAAAGGATCAGATGCTCCATTTGGGACACGAAGATGGAACAGATTGGTTTTGATCCCTCTTTCAAACAAAGGGGATGGGGGAAGCTGAGTCGCAGAGGAGCAGCAGAGTTGCCAAGGGGAAAAGAGCCATACTGGAGGAGCCATCCCTGAGAAGGGAGCAAGGAGGAGACAGGAGCAGCTGCTGGTTAGCAGATGGTGAGCATCTGCAGCACAGAGGCCTGCTGCACGCACCAGCAGCGGATGGAAAGCAAGAAGCAAAGAGGAGCAGGGAGTGCCATCAGAGGCACCATATTCCATAGGTCTGCCTACAGGATCAGTCCACTCTTCCAAGCCAAAGACTGAGGTGCCATCTCAGCCTAGAAGCCCATTGCTCAGGTGAGGAAGAAGAGGACACCTGTACCAGCACCACTACGCAGGAGTTCCTCACAGACGATGAACACCCACACATGGTCCAGGGTGACTGCCACAGCAGAGCTGAACATATTCCTAAAAAAGCTTAAGGGGCATTAAGTTGTTACCCAGAAGTCTTAGGTGTTTTTTTATTTCTACATTCAGGCAGATCTGACAGATCTAGAAGCCTAAACATTATAAAACCATTAATAACACATCTGCCTTTGTAAGCAGATATTTATGTCATAGCTGGTGGTATAAGGGAAAAAGAACTAAAGAGATAGGCACTCTCAGTCATGCTAAACACTTAATGTCCCTTCAAAGTGATTGCACTATCCTTGCAATGAGCTAAAAAGACTTGAAGAATCTTAATAAAAGAAAAAAAAAAAGAAAAAAGAGAAATAATATATTTAAGACAACCGACCTACCACCAAAGGCTTTATTCCCACAAATAACTCACCACCTTCTCATTCACAACCTCCCATGTTCAGTGCTGCTACAAGAGCCTCCCATAAATTTTCCTTACGATGCTCTGGCAGCTTGAGCTGCAACTGTGAAGCACAATGTCTGACCACACAGTGAGCCCATCCTGAAGCACACTGAGATGAGAAAGCTCTTCACCACTGCTAACATGGAGAAAAGTGCTCCCAGTCACCATGGGAAGGGCTCCTGGTTGCTGCACACTGTCACCTTGTGGGTAAAACCTTGCCGCTCTTCAAAGCTGTAGCTGAGCTCAGCAAAGCTCAGAGGAGCTAAATGTGCCCCATTCAACCCAGACTGATACCCTCAGTTAGGCACTCATGAGTCCCCTGAGCCCAGGAAAATTCAAGATGTTCACAAGTCCTGCTGAAAGCAACAAATCACACAAGCTCTGCTCTGAGTCCTTTGGGCAGCACCCAGCCATTATTAAGCCAATGGGTTTTTTAAATACCCAGTTTGCGATTTAGGCTGGGACAGAGGAAATCAGGACTAAAAATTACATCCTAAATTTTGCAGGCAGAGCATGACCCCTCCAGAGCCACCTGGCAAGGGGTATAGCTCAATGCAAGTGTGCAAACATGCATGAGGCCCTGGATTTATGCTCCATGTGTCCCTTACACAGCATCTCTGCTCATGCACAGGGCTAGTGCAGAATTGCTCAAAATTACTTTCCTCTAACTGAATGGAAACCAACTCCTTTTTTAATTCAGCCAAACTAGCAAATAACACCCAAACTATTTCAGGCACAAACCAAAGAGAAGTGTCTGAACACTGAAGAATTTCCCTACGTTTAAGCAGCATGAAGCACTAGGAATTTAGCTGCCATCATGAGACTAGAAGAAGTTTTCATAAGATGGAAATCAACTGATTTGAAGTGAAGGTGACAGTGTCAAAGGAATTTTTTGCTTAACAGGAATTAGAGGACAGAAGCAACCATTCTTGTTTGGGCAGGTGTATTGCAACAGAAGGCTCTGCTGGGCTTGGCTAAACAAAAATCTCTCGCGTCTCGAGGCATCTGCCATGTTGGCCAATCTTCAGTAAACATAGGCATCCTCAGATCAGTCGCAGTCTGTCTGCTGATTTTACCCAAAACATTCATTTTTCTCCTCGATCATAGTTCTCCTTCATAATTCAATTCAAACTAGTATTTCAGGTTCTACTTCTTTTACTCTTTTACAAGTTTCAGGTGATTTCTTTGATCTCTGAAACAGTTGATCCTAGAGATTTAAAAACTCCTCTCCCTTAAGTAAGCCAACACAAAAATCCTGCAGCTCTTTTAGGATTCATACTCACAATGGCAAGTTCTAACTGAGAGCCAGCAGACTGTTAACACTGAATTCATAGGTTTCTGGATTTCAGGTTCAAAAACCTACGTTTGTAAAACAATCCAAAGTTCCCTAAAGTATCAGATAAGAATAATAATAATCATCATCATCATCATAAATGCCACAGTATTTTGCAGAAAATGATCTACCACCTTGCTTATTTAAATTAGTGAAGCTATCATTTCAATTAGTCTTTTCACTAATAAAAATTAGGAGGCAGCCTCCCTCCTGAAGTCCATGGAGTTGAAGATATCTAGTCTTGACTTTAGTTGCCCAGTGCTTTGATACCATTGCAATACAGAAAAAAGCTGATGTATTACAAAGAGGAACTCCAAAAAAATAGGTCAGATATAAAAAGAAACCAGCACATATTAGGGGATGAAGAGATTTTTTTTTCCTTGCATCACTTCAAAAGATTCATGAGAGTGAGGTTTTCTAAAATATCCTCATCCTAAAAATTAGAATTTCATGTACAGTTCACAGTTCTTATCTCTTTTTCCATCTGTTACAGTCCCTTGAACATGAAAAAATTCCTTCAGTTCGCAAGAAATGTGCAAGAATTTTCAGTGACAGATTGTTCTTAAAGGCAAGTAGACAATGCCTGACCCAGACAATAGAACACAGCAAATGGCCATGAGGTAAAATATGACAGGTCTAGTAGGAGATTGCATGTTAGTCTTGTATATCTCAAATTATTTTCTGTTTAAAACAACAAAACCAGCAAAAGACCTCCTTCTGCTCTCCACCAAAGGAATTGCCAATGCCAGCTTTATTGGCCAGCTTGTAACTGGCACAAAAATTGATGATTTTTTAAGACCATTATGGGCAAGTCAGGCTGGGAAGTAACAGAGCTAGTTCCAGAGTTAGTTTCAGTTATCAGGAACACTGTTCTCATCATATATGGGAAAGGCAAAATAAATTTTAAAAAAACACCTACAAGAAAGGGGGCCTAAAAGAGACCTGCAGAGGGATTTTGGAAAGGGCATGGAGTGATAAGACAAGAGGGAATGGATTCAAAACAACAGAGGACAGGTTTAGATTAGGTATTAGGAAGAATTCCTCGCTCTGAGGGTGCTGAGGCAGTGGCACAGGTTGCCCAGAGAAGCTGTGGATGGCCCATCCCTGCAAGTGTTCAAGGCCAGGTTGGATAGGGCTCTAAGCAACCTGGTCAGGTGGAAGATATCCCTACCTTTAACAGGAGAATTGAAACAAGATGATCCCTAAAGTCCCTTCCAACCCAAATAATTCTAGGATTCTATGATCTTATGAAAATAAAGTGATGGATTAAATGTGACAGGATTAATCATTAGAAAAAACATATGTACGGACTGTACCTCATATACCCTGAAACAACCAAGACAGATGTGCAGGAAACAAACACACAACATTTTCTAAAACCTCAACCATCACTAAGCATCAAGTGCTTGACTATGTTCAAGCAGAGCAACATTCAGACAGAAGGTTCATTAGAAGAGATAAAATACTGTACTTTTATCTCCTGGCAAAATAGATCGGTAAAATCGGTCCTTCCTCTTCTTTTCTTCTGGATTGGGAGGCAGAGGTTTTGAGCCATGGTTTAAAGTCCCAGGATCTTTGCTTCCTGATCCAATCATAGTGCTGGTATTTCTCATTGGAGGAGCAGGTGGTTTGTCTTCTGTTTCAACTCCATTGTTAGACATCTTCAGCTGGGGAGGCCGTTACTGGGAATTGGAAAACAAAAGAAATTAGAAGCCATAATTATTTATCTATTTATTGTAGACTAGAATCACACACTATCAAGTAAATCACAAGCAGGTATTTGCAGACAGACCTGCAACCTCAGTCCAACCATTAACCCAGCACTGTTGTGTTCACCATAAACCATATGCCCATATGCCCAAGTGCTACATCCACAGGCTTTCTGAACACTTCCAGGGCTAATGGTAGCAACACAAACCCAGCACAACAAATTCTACTCAAGCTCCAATTTTTTTTTTGTTAATAGGACTATGTTCAAGCATTTGAGTTACTGATCACTGAGAAAAGCCTGTTTCAGGATACAGCCAATTCTCAAGTAAACCATGGAGCAGAAGTGCAGGGTGAGGCAGCAGGGTGAGGTAGGGATACCTGAGAGCAGCCAACAAGTTGCTGAGTTCGTAATACTTCTCAGATCCATGCTAGTTCTCCTAAAAACTGTGTCAAAAGGTTTGCATCAGTCTCCAGCACAGCACAATACAGAGACTGGAGTTTGCACTCAAAGAGTTTTGATGCAGCTGCTCAGGCTCCTTTGCTAAAAAGCTGCTGAGCGGGTTCAGAGGCAGAGGTGGCCGGGAAGCCCTAAGCTGTACCCACGTCACCTCAGATGCAGTGCCACAGCCCTCGATTGTGCCAAGCCAGCCCTGGCCTTCCTGCAGTAACAGCACACTTCAGGAGCAACTCCAACTGCCAGGAAGTTGATTGCATTTTGTTCTGTTGGGAGGGTCAAACAAAACTAGATCCCCAACACACACTTAAATCCATAAGTAAATAATCCCTGCTGTGCAGATTTAAAGACGGAAGCTTGGGAACAGGGTAATAGATTATTCTGCAACGACTAACTTGTTCCACCCAAATGAGATCAGCATTACTCCAGACACAGCCCGGCTGCAGCAAGATCCTTCTGGAAACTGGAATTCATCTGCACTATGTTTTCAAAAGTAAGTTGGGAGTTAACTGCTGAATAAAGCCCAAAGTGGGAACAGTTTCTGTTTGGGTGGAAAAAGCAATTCAACAGCTTTACCCATTTCACAGGCAGTAAGGGAAGTTGTTTCACTCAGGAAGAATTACAGGGTGGCAGAAAGTCAGAAGCTGTTGCTCTCTGCAAGTGAGAAGTCTAGTTAAAAAGCTGAGATCACTACTGACAGCCAGGGAGCCGCTTTCCATAGGCTGGACTCAGCATGACACTGAGTCACACTCCAGACAGATCCTACCACCACACCACAGTCCTATGGCCACACAGCACCCAGCCAGCCTTCAAAGTCTTCTTCGGCCATGCTACTGATCCTTAGTGTAACTGGCAAGATTCGGACCCAGAGCACACTGTTCCCGCTGCTGTGGGGAACTAAGGCAGGCAACCACTGCCCACAGAAGTCACTCGGCAGCCATGTGCCAGATTTTGCCAGGAGCAGAGTTTCCCTGTCGCCTGCCAAGCCATGGCTGGCCTGCAGCTCCACCTTCTCCTCCACTTGATTGATTCCCAGTTTCTTCACACTTGCCCTTAAATGGGAGGGTTGGCAGTGTTGTACAGCCTGTAGGGCTTTGGGCAAGACTTCACACACAGGGAATTTTGTGAAAGGTCTGCCCCTAGCCCTGTTTTCCTTCCAATACAGCTGTGCAATAGAATATTAAATGACAGACCAGCATTTGGGGATTGATTTTAATGGTGGGACAGCTCTGGTATTTGGGAGGGGTGGCGGCAAATTAGCTGTGCACTTGTCTGGGCGTGTCCTCGCATGTGCCCTGTGAATGCCCCACCACTCATGCTTCAGCCTCATGTCATTCTCGGGTATAAAACGGAACAGAACTAAGTGACAGCTGGAGTGCCAGCCATGAAGTGGTTGGTGCAAATGAATACTCTCCCTGCCTAAGCAGTGGAAAAAAGTCTAAGCTAAAACCCAACTCATAATTTTGGCAGCCACTGCTGTTCATGTATCTTGTGAAACATGAAGATACTGAGGCCTTCCTGATGGGCTTTGCACATCACAGTGTCAGTGCCTGGAACTGAACTAGCACAACTAAACCATTTGAAGCAACATAAGCAGCAGTGTCCGATAAGAGACGCATTCTCTGCACTGATCTTATTTAACTACAAGAAAGCAAATTGCCAATAAGGTGCTAGGAATGTACTGCAAACAAGGAAGCAGAAGGAAAAGGGATGTTAGCAGCTCTGTGCCTGCCAAACAGACCTCCCCAGGAGTGGCACCACATTTGCTGCTGTAACACTCTGGCTTACCCCCACAAGGGTTTGAATAAAGGTGCATCCAAAGATTCCCCCACCATCCAGACTTCCTGGAGCTGCAGGCATGGCTGGGAGGGAGACTACTGACTCACTTCTGGGTCCCTCTCCCACTGAGCAGAGAGGTCAGTAGGTGAGAACAGGTGCTTCTTACCTGCTGTCAAAGGCAAAAAACTAAGCACGGAACAGAGTAAAGTTTACTAAGTTGGGGAATGTGTGCAATATCAGACCAAAATAGAGCAGCATGTGGCTCCAGGCTGAAGAAAAAAGTGAGAAGAGGAATAGGAAAACAAACCCAGATTACAGGCAGAGGTTGGTCTAGTGCTGGGGAAAAGAAAAAGAACATAAGCAAAAAAAAACCAAAAAAAGACTCTAAGAAAAATCTCTGGATGTCAAGCATCCTCCTGCTCAGTTCCACCAGTGCAAAACCCGGGGACATCTGCTCTCAGTTTCTTCAATATAAGAAAGTTTTTCAAAATCCCTGAGTCAGAAAGGATAGTGCACAAGTGAATTACTGTTTTACCGCAGGGATAGAAACTGGCAGTACAAGCTCTTGTTTATCTTACATGATTCCCTGAAAGAGCAAGTAACTGCTGAGAAGTTACATAGTTTTACAAACAATATTGTTTCACACCTAATTGATAACTGCGACTTTGCTGTAGGCAAAGCCTATAGTACTCCCTCTGATTTCTCCTCCATCACTCAGGCTCCCAAACCTTTCTCTTCATCAAAGTCTTAGGTTTGGAGTTACATGAGCTGTTTGGAGATGGGGGAGGGACAGAAATCCACTGATCCACAAAACTAAGAGACTGATTCCACAGAAGTTATCCCCTGTGTTAGCAGCACTAGAGAGTTCCCAAAAGCCTTGTGCCACGATGTATTTAAAGGGAGAACCAAAAACCTGCTTAAGCGAATCCTCCCACTGCAATACAGAGATCAAATGCAACATCATTATACTTTCAACTTCTATTGGCTTCAAAGTACGCAGATGAAACCCTGTCCTGACAGAATCATACCCCTGAGTCAGAGCTGAGAGCCCAGAGCCATGCCAAGCGGTTACAGAGGTAGCCATCTCCCTCACAGCAGCCCAGCTGGCTGTGCAAATTCTCTTCTTCCTAAAATAATCTCCTGCCAATTCACACGTAAGCAGGCTTTAAACAAACCCCCTCATGTAGGCGCTGCTCAAATTCAGAGTGCCAGGCAATCACTTCCCCAGCCGGCAGAACATCAGCGCTAGGCCGCTGAAATGAGTCACTCTGCTCGGCACAATCCCTTCCAACAGGAATGCAAAGCATCACGGCACTGAGTTATTTCCTTCTTCACACCAGCGCGACTCTGCCTTGAGAAATCCATCTTAGGTTTCTACAGTGTGATTAAGTGAACAGTGGAAGCAATGAAACAGCACATGAACTTTTCAACCAGAGTCAGACGAGGGAATACATTTTAGCTGCAGACACAATTATTCTCAACTACTATATATATATATTAAAACATCAGCACTCAAACCAAACCCCGTAGACACCACTAGGAAGGCACAGCCATGATGTAGGACTATTGTTTTTGCAGACATTTGGGAGTGCTGAAAGTTCAAGTTGTTTCAGCACACAGTAATCGAGAAAAGTTTTATTACATGCTGCAATTTGTGACTGCTGTAGTCGAGTTATGGTTGCCTTCAATGCACCCCTGTCCATCTTCATCAACTTCTGTAGCCGTTTAGCTACATATCATTGCCCCAGCCTCAACAGAGTCCAACAGCAAACCTGACAAACTCTCCTTTTACAGCTACAAAACACTTCTGCAGACAGGAAAGAGACAGACAGAAGACAGAACAAGCAGAAGTACTGAACAGAAGACAGCACCTACAGGTGCCAAGAGTGGCGTCAGAGTACATTCACACATGCAAAGATCCACGCAGGTCTGCTGATCTTTGTTAAGAAGATATAACACAAAAGACAATCGCAGAATCATTAAGGTTGAAAAAGACCTCTAAGATCATCAAGTCTGAGCATTAACACAGCACCACTGTCTTAACCACTAAATCACACTCTAAGTGCCACATCCACATGCCTTGTGAATCACGCAGTTTATGCTTAAACTACCAGGCAGAAACTGTAGTACAGGCACAGCCTCCTGAGACGTTCATCTACAGAGTGGGACCCAGAGGTAGGTGGGACATTCTGACCCTACTGTAGCACACACACAAGCAGAAAAGGAGAGAACAAAGACCCTCTATGTATGCCATTTTTCCTTCCACTTAAAACTTAAGTACATCATTTCAAACCTGCTGCTCCACGCTGAACTCTAAGTTTCTATCAAGCTGCTTTTGTTCTCTTTGCATTCCTTAGCAAGACAGACAGATGAGTGATTGCTAAAACAGAAAGCAATTAAAAAGTCAGAGAGGCTGAAACCTACGCTACAGTAGATGTCATACAGATAACTACGTCCAATGCATACTAATTGCAGGAATCAACATGAAAACTCATAAAAGAGCCATCTATAATTCATGCAGTCTGGCAAGAGTGTAGCTGTAAGTTACTCACTACAACTTACAGATGAATAAGCTATATTCAACAAGACAGGGAGGAGGAAGATGCTCAGCAACTGCTTTTCCCTCTCTGCCTACTACCAGAAGGAAATCTCACATTTTCCCAAGATACTAGTATTCTGTTGTTTGGCAGGGGGAGGAAAGGATGTCTTGCCCACAAAAAAAAGAGAGAGATTCTTAACCTTTGAGTTGATCCTGATCAGAACAAGTGTTTTACCTCTGCACCATTATCCCTGCATCCTTCCACCCCATGGCTAGAAATCGCTTGTGCTCACATACAGTTAAAACATCCTCCTTCCCCCTCGCACTGCCCTGGTGAGAAAGAGCACAGGCTGTGCCCTGCTCTGCTCAAACACATTGCAAGCAGCAGATTCCCTCCCTGTGTGTCACGCTTCCATGCAAATCCCAGCAGAAAAAGTAACATCAGAGTTTACCAGCTGGGTTTCGACCAGGATGAAAAGACAGCCATTCGTTTTTTATTACTTTACGTGGGACTAAGTCTCAAACACCAGTCTCGCACATAAGGAAAGGCACCCCACGCGTTCCACCTGAAAAAGAGGCAAGAGGTGTCCTCTTCCTCCACCCAAGAGCAGATGGGACCTGGAACACATGCCGTCACAAAAAAGGCAGCTGCAACACACACACCCCGAGGGAGGGCAGACTGATCACCGCATTTAGAGGTGATTAAAAAAAACCCTCAGAAACTGTAGCATGGAGCTGTCTCCCCAATCAGTTACTGCACATCTGAGTTCTTTGCAAGTGTGCCAATTAAACCATAAAAGCGAAGGACCAGCAAAGCACCAGCACAGACCCGGTATTTACATGTGAACTACAACAAAAACAAAACAAAAAGAAAAACAAACAACAATTAAAAACCCCAACAAACAAAACAACAGGTTTGCACAAAGTTCAAATAAATAATTACAAAGCAGCAGTGTTTGCTGATGTCTTTTTAGAACTTACCTGTTAGACCCCTGCAGGTGCTGCCAACACCTAAAGATGCAGATGAAATCACTAAATTAAATGAAAGAATAATCACTCAACATCAGTATACACGTAGAAGAGAATGCATCCACTGCTACAGCACGGATGGGTGGGTGGGTGTGGGGAGGGGGAAGGGAGACACTCTCATGGCAGATGGCCAACTACCAGTTGCAGTCTTGCTCCACTGCCAGCATTATTTCCATAGTGCCAGACATAAAGGATGACTGACCACTTACAACTCAACAGGAAAAGCTGGACAATTCCATGGCTTGGAATTTTAAAAGCCAAAAGTCTGGATGGTCCTTTCTAAAAAAGCCTTTAATTCAACCCCAACAGTTTGGGCTAAATGCAAGAACTGCCAGGTGGGATTCCCTAGCCCGGATTTTGCAGGAGGACATGGACATCACTGCAGCGGGCAGAAGAGCTGCAGAATCTCTCCCTGGGCAGATATCCATGCTAACCCATCCTACTGCACAGATACACTTCTAAAGAAGAACAGACTAATTATAACCACTCGATTCCTAGCAACAGAGTTCTCCTTTCATTCAAGTTAAGGCAGCTTCTTTCTGTTTTGTTTGAAAGAATCAAGGCCCAATGTTCACCGGCTTCCACAGTGTGGGCCCATGCATGACCACCATGACAGTAACCCAGGCACACGGAGGGTTTCAGAAGCGCTGAGGCAGGTCAAGCCCTTTCCACCACATTAGGCTTGAATCCAAAACCACAGAGAGGCAATGCCAGCTTAAACTGCCGTGTTTAGACTTGGCTTCAGCTGTTGCACAAATAACTGGCAGTGTCGAACAATAACCATTTCACAATCAATGCCAGCTATGCCCAAGTACCTGGAACACATGATGAACTCTCCTTACTTGTGCTCCAGTACGCAAGCTTGGAGAGGTGCAGAGATCAGCTCTGGCTGATCCCATCCCTGGGCAGCAGCCTCCTCATTTTGACCGAGCATTTACCCACTTCTAACAGCGCTTTTAAACAGCCCAAGAGAAATAAATTGCATCCATATTCAAGGAGGAAAAAAAAAAATAAAATCCAAGCTGAGACGGAAAGAACCAAGAGTATCATTTTTAAAAGCTCTCAGCCCACAAATCATCCTCCTCGTTTCCTCATCTCCAGAAGTGCTGCCTCCCCTCCCCCACCTACATGCCTGAACAAGCAAGTTCGCTGTTGCAGATGTCAGGACAGGCTCCCTTTTCCAGCACAGCACAGAGCAGCCTTGGCTCCGGTTCCGCTTTTGCTCGCAGGAGGGCAGGGCTTCAACCACACAAGTCAAAGTAGTTGCTGGAGTCCGAGCTTGCTAAGCAGAGTGGGAAAAATAAAGGCCTCTTATGTTAAAGCATACCCAAAGCCCATATTAGCAGGTTTCCTGGAGGAAATCTGTGTTCCAGAGGAAATGACTAGATGCAGCATAAAGAGAATATATTAATGCACACAGTTAAACCCACCCCCACTACTCTGTGCCTAAGTTACTTGGCTCAGAGTCCTAACTACACATTAGCAGCAACAGCAACTGAGAGCAGCCGAATCATTAATCATTCTTCCATTCAAAAGTTTCCAATCCAGAAGATGGACACAGAGCACAGGGCTCAGAATTAAGCCCTACTATCCCCTAATGTGGAATAATTCACCATACAACGTATTCACACTTTAAATACACGTACACATTTGCAAAAACTGCACCTTTTTAAAAGGAGTGATCTGTCATTTAGCAGTGGGGGCGGGGGTGAAAAATATATAAGCAAATGAGAACATTGTCAGATCAAGTCAACAACATACCATAGGCAACAGAGGACACTGCAATGCAGTGGTTAGCAAAAAGCCACAGTACATAAATAGATTAAAGTTTACATTAACCTGTAAAAGCTGAGTTTTTCCTGAGGTGAAGAAACACCAAGAGAGAGACCTGCAAGGAAGAAACCAATGTTCTTAAGAGCAAAACTCATTCAACTCCTTTGTCACTGTGAAAGTAGAGAGCAAGAAGACAACCCAATTATCGTTAGTGAATGAAACCATCCAAGACCCTCAATTAGACTGAGGGGAGAATGCCACAACAGTTCAGTGCTAATGGGAAATGCAAACATTTATCATCAGAGTAGTGCTTGCTCCTGTGTATAGCTCCATTGTGTTCACTGCAGCTAATGACAGTAGGAAGCCCAGTGCTCCATAGTATTTATGTAATGACTGGCAAAGCTGTCACATTCCCTTAATTGCTAGCCAGGATTTTCATATTGGCAGCAGTTTTCAATTAAATAAAATCACAAAGATTGGTTCAGTTTCATGTTGCTTTGTTAAAAGTTTTGGTTTTTCAAAGCTGGGGAAAGAAGGAGAATGAATAGTTCTCCAAAGACAGGATAAGCTGTGCATCAAATATGATGTTTTTGTAGACAAACTGAATTCAGAGACAAGGAAAGCATCATCAAATACCCAGCACTGCAAGAGCTAATTTAATATCAGTAAAGACAAGCAATTTGAGAACTGCACATAAATCTGCTTCAGGTTTGCAATAATTACTCCTTCAAGTGAGATACACGAAATGCTCTAAGAGCAGTTCACTTACAAGGCAAAATGAAAAAGCCTAAGGTGGCTTAGGGTTTCTCCCCTAATTAAACTTTCACAGTAGAGTCTTCTTTGCTGCAAGAATATCAGCTCTGTGTTTATAATTATATGTTATCTAGCAAAACTCCCTATTCTGCCAGCTTTATGATTCCAGAGAATACAGGAGGAACCATAGTGGCATGGTCTCACATCCCTAGACTTCCTTACTTGTACCAAATGCACTGCAGAGCACTAACTAGTCCATTAAGAATCATCATCATTTAATTTAATGAGCAGCAGTTTGTTTTTAGGAAGCACCATCAAGCCTTTTATCACATCATTTACTCAGATTCCAATCATACTTACTGTATGTCAGTAGAGAAAATGGAGCTCTATAGGACTGGCACAAAGGAACTGCTGTTTCTGCAATGTATTACAACCAAGTCTGCATTAGCACTCAGTTAAATAAAGCCCATGAGCCAAGTGAACTATTTTTACTCCACTGAACAAAAGGATATATAACAACATCACTTATTACAGTGGCAGGCCCATTTTAAGGCACTATGTAATTAGGAGTAGGAGTTAATTACAAGACTAGATATAGCAGGCAAGGTTTTCCTCAACATCTTTGAGCAAGGTTTTTCTGGGCCATGGATCTTCTTACCCTCTGTTCTTGCTACAGTGACCTAAGCAACTTTAAGTAGGATGTATGGACCTTCACTGCTTCCTGTTTAAAACTTGTTCTTTCTCAAGAAGCAGCAACACTGCAGCCATAAAACCCAACCCAGAGGAGACTGATTGAGCTCCTGTTCACAGCCCTGTCAGCATCTGAAGCAAGTGACTTGCTTATTTCCATCCTGTTCCCACTGGACAAGCATCTACATCATACAATTAGCAACAATATGAACTGCAAATTCAGCAGAATTGGGATTTCACTGATGGATGGATTGCCAGTATGCATGCTTTATTCATCTCAAGACTGCTTTGTCAGGTTGTTGTATGTCTTCTGTGTACTTAAAATGCTAAAAATCATTTTATGGTCATTACTGGGCAGACAAGAAGCTCTATAGACAATGTTGTACCTTGGCTAAGCAGTAGCCAAAACTCACCAGATTTCCAAAATGAAGACAACGACCAAAGACAGATGCTCTAGGAAGTTGTATGAGTTAAGGCATTTTGTTCAGTGAAGTATTCCCTCCCACTGCTCTAAGTCACCTTGCTCAAGTCCTACAGCTACTTCCTCCTAAGATCACCAGCATAAGCATTAGCGTCCCTAGGAGAGCACAGCATGCAGCAAGTCCAGGTGCAGTTTTCTGATCACCCTTCCCTAATTTCAACAATTAAGATTCAAGGATGTTCACAGCAGACTGTCACTGAGATATGGTACCTACCCACAACCCCAAAGCTTCGTCAGTGTTCAGGCACCACAAACCAATTTTCATTTCAGAACCCACCTCAGGTTACCTGACCACACCCCCTCTCTCTCCTATCCAAGGCAAGAGAGTAGAAAATGATACTTTAAATTCTGTAACTAGCACATCATAATTTCACCTCTCACCTTTACAGTAACGGCTCTGTTTGTTAAAAAAACTCAAGATACAAACAGGGCAGTCAGTTTTGGAAACAGCTACTTCACAGCTCTCAAGAAATCCCAGGTTTGGTCCCTGAGCACACCCAGGAGCAATGCATGGGGGTGCACTTCCCAAAACAATTTTTCTCCCTTCACTTTATGCCATTTACACTTGTCTCATCTAAGTGCTGCCTTCCTCTTTTACTAACAATAACATTCATACACACATTGTGGCACAACCTGCACTAACTCCATCATTCCTGTTCTCAAACTCATTGAGAGGGATCCAGTAAAGTAAAATAAACTTGCTGTGGGAAAGGAGATCCTCAAATCAATCCACAACAGAGCATGACCTGATGGCTTAAGTGAACTGTCTCCTTTGCCAGTATGAGGTTGTTTCTTCCACTTTTTCTTTCCAGTTGTTTCTTTTGGTCCAAGTCTTCAGAGAATCACAGAAAACGTTTGGGTTGGAAGGGACCTTAAAAATCAACTAATTCCAGCCCCGCTGCCATGTGCAGCAATTCCTCCATGTAGATCAGGTTGCTCAGGGCCCTATCCAATGTTTTGTTCCATTTCTGGTTATTCTTGTACTGCTGGTATTTGCAGGTGCTGATTCACAGCCTCCCAACATACGCACGTGTGGCTGCTTTTATTTTTAAGAAAAGTCTCTTCAGCCTGGAAATAACTCTTGTTTTCCTGTGAACACTCGTCAATGTACATCTAGTTTTATCTGAGGGGCTTAAATATTCTACTTTGACAAATGCCTCAAAGTTTTGTTAGTCTCTGTTTTTCTATTAAAATGTTATAAAACAAACATCTAAACTTGTGGCCTGCTACTTTGTAAGGTCCCTTTTAGCTTTAAAAATAGAAGTTGGATTTGAGCCTAATATATATTCTTTAAACTTCCAACATGGTTTGGATTTACATCTCCCACAGGTGAAACTTCCCCAAAAGGTTTCAATTTGTACAGATAATTAAAAATGTGCAAAAAAATAATGCTTTATTTCTGACAAAATTTAACCAAGATATCTTAAATAGAAAAAGCCAAATCCCAAATAATGACTTTTTTTAATGGGCTCTCAAAAAGTAGTCCTAAGCAAATAAGCCCATAATTCTGTCATTTTAGTATCTTGTCAGCAGACATCTTCCATTTTAGATCTGAGATGATGCATTGTCTCCAACCCCTGGTCCACTGGCTTCTAACCTTTTCTTCCCCACGGAGCATCTGTACTCTGGGTATTTCCCTGCAGATTCGTTAACTGCTTCTTCCTTAAAGGCTGAGATTATTGGCATTTTTCTCAAGACACATTTCTAACCATTTAAAAGACCTGTCAGGACAGAGAAACAAATACATACCAAAAAATAATAATTCATCATTCTCTCTGTCAAGACATCACAGGTAAAGGGAAGACCTAAGTTTTGGCTAATGCCTTTAAAGACCATTTTCTGTCTTACATGCCTGAAAATCATTTACATAGCATTCCATACCCTCTTTTAATGCCAGTATCCCAAGGGAGAGGGTGGATTAGAATATTGGTATCTTTAATTTAGGAGGCAATTAAACCAACAACAACAAACCAGAGCTGTATGTATACTCAAAACAATCTAGTTAGAATTGTATTTTAATTAAAAATCAGTCAAATAATCCCATTATGCCAAGAATTGCTTTAGGCATGGTTCCAATCTACACACATCTTTTTATTTAGTATTTTAGTTCCACACAGAGAGAGTGATTGAAATAACACTGTAGACTACCAGAATGGTCCCTTCTGTACAGCAAGTTCCTCTTCCAGTTAGAGAGCTTGGAAAGATACAGAAATAAATGTTCCAATGTCAGTCAGCCACTTGGTAAGCCACTTAATAACAGAAACAAAAAGAAACCTGCTAATATAAAAGCAGCCTACATCTCAGGTAGAGGAAGGGGATTCTCCACCTCTGCTCTACTCTGGTGACCTGGAGTGCTGCATCCAGCTCTGGGGACCTCAGTGTAAGAGGGATGTGGATCTGCTGGAGCAAAACTAGAAGAGACCAGAAAGATGCTCAGCAGGCCAGAGCACCTCTGCTATGCAGACAGGCTAAGAGAGCTGGGATTGTCCAGCCTGGAGAAGGGAAGGCTCCAGGGAGATTTTAGAGCACCTTCCAGTACCCTAAAGGGGCTACAATAGAGCAGAGAGGGACTTTGGACAAGGGCATGGAGTTACAGGACAAGTGGGAATGGCCTGAAGATGGAGGGCAGGTTTAGATTACATACTAGAAAGAAATTCTTTCCTGTCAGGGCGGGAAGGCACTGAAACAGGCTGCCCAAGTAGCTGTGGATACCAAATCCTTGGAAGTCTTCAAGGCCAGGCTGGATTTTAGCAACCTGGCACAGTGGAAGGCAGTCCCCATGGCAAGGGGTTGAAACTGGATGATCTTTAGAGTCCCTTCCAGCACAAACCATTCTATGAGTCTATGAAATCCAGTTTTCTCAGTCTTCATCCCACTACCTGCAAACCTCACCTCAAAATGCACTTATTTCCTCTTATTTACCCTTTCTGCCTCCTTTGTCAAAAAGTAACATGCACCTCTGCTACAGCTGCACAATTTACACTGTTTTAAAAACAGAGAAAAGAAATATTTCCCGTATCATCTTTCATTTCTGTATTTGCTTTTACGTGGTCTGTGAGGCCCTGCTGTGTAACAAGCATTTTATCCACAGCAAAGATCAGCAGCACAGCGGCCAGAGCCAGTTACCTGCCTGCATCACTGAGCTGGGGAAGGGGGCAGGGCAGAGGTGTGTCCTACAGAAGAGAGTGTGGCTGTATACACATGTATAGCCACACACATTTATGTGTGCATGTGTGTGTATATAACTTGCACCACCCAAGCTAACTGACTTATTTTGTTTACTCCCAGACAGTGAGTATGCATCATGTGATACGACCACTTATAAAACATGGTTATCCTCAAGTGACAAAGTAGTAAAGAGAAAAACAGTTGTAGAAAGTTATAAAGTACAACAGACAGCTCTAAATTAATATAATCTGGTATTGCAAATTGCCCACTTACTTCTGCAAGTATTCATACACTGGATCCTGTTTCTATTAACTGGAATCTCTATTTAATTATAAAATAAATAAACCTATTCCCCAGAGACGTATAAACAAGGTTGTTGCCCAGATCCGTGTTGTCCTCATGCACATCAACCGCTACCACTCCCAATACTGAAATATACTTGGGAATTAACTGAGAAAAGAAAGTGAAGACACTTCTTGAGGCCATTTCCTCTTCCAAGACACCTGTGGGAGGGAGGGCCCAGTAGCTTAGCAAAGGTTAACCTCACCAATTCCCTCCAGGCTTGTGCTGAAGAAAGAAGAGATTCAAGGTCTTGCAGTTCCACAAATAGAAGTCCTCCTTTACAGACATTTTATTCTACCCGGTCAACACCCAGAAGACAGTGGTGGGTCCCCAGACATCATCTTTGCCACTCCTTATCCTGCTGAGCCTTCCAGTCTGCCAAACTCAACCTTCCAATGCCTCTGGCTTCTTGGGAAGTACAGAAGATGTCAACAGGCAAAAGTAATAAAGCTCCTGAACCACCTGGACTATTGTCACATTATTTATCTTTAGCATTTGAGTGTAGAAGTCCAAGGAACTGGTGTGTAGAACCAGATTTTGCTCATCTTGGTGTTTTGTACTAAGACTAAACTTCACCTGTGAAGCCCTCTTGCGTCTCCAAATATCATTGGGAAATAAGATAGGATGGTGTTGGGGTGGTGAATGTGTACATGATTATGAAGAACTGGAAAGATTTTCCTTATTACAGGCTTTCCATAGCCTTAACCCTTGAGAAACTCTGCCTGAAGAGACAAAAGTGCACTTCTTGTTGCCAGGACAGGGAGTAGACCCAGAGCAGCCTCCATGAATGTGTAACAGTGGTGGGCAAACGACCTTTACACTCCAAAACAAGATCAGTACAAAGCAGCAAGGTCTTAGACCTGACAAATTTTTACAGGACGGTCAGGAAGCCAGAGCAACGTGGCTTTGCATGCCTGCAGGACTAAGTACAGCCATCCAACACCATGCCAGGGTCCTGTAGGATCAGGATCACCACTGGGCTGCAGCCTGGTGGTCACTAGAGCCAAAGCCCATCCCACCTACACACGCAAACCCAGCACGGAATATTGTGGCATGAGTCCACAGGGCCATATGGCAAGAGCACCTCTGAAGACAGAATCAAGCAGCCGTGTGAGTAGCAAGCTGACAGAAGAGGTAATGTTTGCTTTGAACCTTTTCTGTATCATTAGTGCTTGTGCTAATTACGATAACCAACAGCAGCAGTCACTCTGATGGGAGAGCTGAACAGAAGTGACACAGCTGTCAACTCCATTCAAAGAACTAAATCCTTAAAAGTTCGCCATTTTGGGGGCAGAACAGAATCCATACAGCAAGATGCACAGGATTGCAGCTTTTTTAGGGCAGGAAGCTTTAGAGAGCAAGTACAGCTGATGCAGACGTTAAAAAACTAAGTGCATTTGCCTGTTTCTCAGGGGGATTTAAACAGCAGGTGAGTGGGGCTGGTCTGTGGGACATGACCCTTTTTTATTCCAGCTATTTAGATGCAAATTGTTCCACCTCCCTCCCCCTCTCAACACCATCTGTTAGCCCAGAGGTTTAGACTGTGCCTAAGATGTAGCTTTTGGGGGAGGGGGATATAGATAAAGCATTGAGAGAATTTCAGTTGATGCCTCTATTTCCTCTAGGGCACAGTTTTGGAGAGAAAAAGAAAAATCACTTTGCAATACTATAAAATAACAACAGGACTTTTCTCTCATTCTATTGCACTTTTTTTACTGACCCCATGCATTTCCTACCCTAGAAAGCATTCCTTGTCCAGCTTTTGGCCGACAAGCCACATTATATAGTGACATTTATAGCAGGTTGCTATGGTGTTAGCGAAGGGCCTGAGCTGGTATTGCACAAAGTATCAGAGATTCAAGGGATTAAAGTCCTAAATAATAATAATGAAGTCCTTTACTACAAGGCACAGTATTTAATGTTCTTTTAGTGCTAGTGAAGCTGCCTCATCTCTGCTGACCTTCCCAAGTGAACAGCAACGTACTTTCAAGAACTGTTGAGAGATTTGATTCATTATACACTACCCCCAAGGCTCTGAATTCTTCATAAAGGAAAGATTATGGGTGACAGCGGAGAGTCCACTTTCAGGAAGCTCAAAAATGGTGCAGTATTGGGAGTGGTGGCTGACAGAGCAGGTGGGTGTGCTGCCACTCAGAGGGATGTGGACAGACTGGAGAAATGGGCCAATACCAACCTTTGCAGTTCAACAAAGGAAAATGCAAAGCCCTGATGCTCGGGAGCACATACTGGGGCAGAAAGGAAGCAGAAAAAGAGAAAGACCTGCGATTCCTGGTAGACATCAAGTTGACCATGAGCCTCCAAAGCACCTTTGTAGCAAACAAGGTCAACAGCCTCTGGGCTGCATTAGGGAAAACAACTGCCAGCAGGTCAAGGGAGGGGATCCTCCCCCTCTGCTCAGGGCTGGTGAGACAAATGTGGAGTGCTGGGACTAGTGCTTCCCTCCCCAGTACAACAGAGACGTGGACATACTGGTGAGAGTCTAGCAAAGGTCCACAAAGATGATTAAGAGACTGGAATATCTGGCAAATGAGGAGAGGCTGAAGGAGCCGGGACTCTTCAGCCTGCAGAAGAAAAAGTTCAGAGGGGTGCATAAATACCTGATGGAGGTGTAAAGAAGATGGAACCAGGCTCCTCTTGGTGGTATCCAGCAACAGGACAAGAGTCAATGGGCACAAACTGAAATACAGGAAATTCCTTTTAAATGTAAGAATAATCCCATAACAAAACCACACTTTTTTTCCAGGCGGGGATGAGGGGAGATGGACACAAAACCACAGAACCCAAAAAAAACCACAGATTACTCAGAAAAATAATGGGAATTTCCATCCTTGGGCATGCTCAAAACCCTACTGGACATGTCCCTGAGCAAACTGTTGCAGCTGCCACCACTTTAGGTGGGGAATTGGACTAGACTACCCACAGAGATTCCTGCCAACCTCAGCAATTCTGCAATTACAAGCCACACAAACTGACAGGGAGGCTTTAAAGGAGATGCACATCATTCAAACTACTTGTCTGAAGCAGATGTTTTTACTCCTCAGTATCCAAGGCCCCAGTTTAGCGATGAAGACAAATTAAAAGAGGTGGTGACAACCTTGAGCAGAAAATCAGGAGAAGAATTGGGATCAGTACCACAACATCCTCACTATGAATTTTAGTGTGTGGAGTACAGTCCCAGTACTTGGGAGATGCCAGCTCTTGTCCCACTTCTCACAGACATCATTTGTGATCTTAGAGGCAGAACAGGGGGAGAAAGACAAAGTACTTCTTGTCTGCTCTGTCCTCCTCCCATCGGTCAGTCACCTCATTAAAGAAAAGGCAATTCAGGTAGTTACAGAACACACAGCATGAGAAGAATCCCTTCCAGGTGCTTCTGCAACTTCAGTTAGCACAAGAAACACATTCTCAGGAAGGGAAAAAAAAAAAAGAAAAGAAAAAGAGAGCTGTGTATGCAATCCTGATGGGAAACTCAGAGGTAAAGGGGGGCATGGAAGGATGTGAAAACCCTTCTTCCCCCTTGGAGTCCCAGTGATGGGACAGAAGAGTTCTCCTGAACTTGAAATGTGAATAGGCAGCAACCACCTAAGGGGAGATGGAGAAGGAAAACAATACAGTGTTGGCTTCAGAGCCCCAGCTGCAGCTGAGCAAGTTCTTGGGGTGACCTTGCATAACATTGGAGGCTGACACCAAGTTGGGTTCAGTCAGACTTTAATGGTGATGCTCCACTGAGGTGAAGGAAAGAAGCTCTTACTTCAGCTGGGAAGACCTTCTGCCAGACAAGGGTTGCACAGTAACATTTTCTGACAGGATTTGGGCCTTTTTCTTTTCTTACTGTTGGGATATTGTTTGATTTTCTTAAGTATTGCCAACACAAACACATCTTCCCTCTTTCTTGCACAGAGAGAAGAAGCCAGAACAACAAATTATCTCAATTACTTGGTGACAGGAACTTCAGGTACCTACTTTCAGACACTTAGCTTCTAAAATGCATTTAATTCCATTTTGCTGGAAAGCAATATACTGACAAAGGTTGCAGGCATTTCACAGAAACATTCTCCTAAAAAAAAACTAAAATCAGTTATCTGAGCAAACACCATTTCAATAAATTCGTGCTGATATTTTGAAAGAATTTAAAGTTTTCATTTTAAACTACATGGGGTTATATTTTCTCAATTTATGAAAAGTACGGTTTTCAGAACATCACTGTTTCACATCTTCTTCATGCACTGCTCTAAATCACCAGCTAATTTCTGTTTCCAGATCTCTGGCATCTCACCAGCACTACTGAGACTCTAAAGAACAGTTACTGGAAATGTTTTTGGTTAACCAACCTCTTGTTCACAAATCTCAGCACATGTACAAACTTTAGGGGCTGCAATCCTGCAGTTTGACCTCTAATACAAGATACAGCATCAAGTCGCAGTATCCTTGACTTTTAAAAGACAGAAAGGTCATCTGTGATAGCTGAGGGGTACTTGGCCTTAATGCCAGCAAGCCACCCACTGAAAACAGTGGGAGTTTAGCCCAAATTAGGATTTCAGGCTTTATCCCTGTAACACCTCCCACACGATACTACCTGACAGCTTCTGAAAACTGGCGAAATGTGAGGGACATGCCAACATCATCCCAGATGAGGTTTCCAAGGGTGCATTTTGCAACAATTGAATTCAACCAACACCAGTCTGCATATGCACATATTCTCGCAGCTCCAAGGGGGTTTAGCATGCTGATTTCAAAAGCACAGTGGCTAAAAACACCTCTCTGATACCTACTCAGTGCCAAACAAACCACACTTTCAAAGGAGAGAAAAAAAAAAAACAAAACAAAACAAAACAAAAAACCAGAAAACCACAAAGCCAAAGCAGTTGCATCCAGGATATCACTTAACTTGTGCAATAATACCCCATCTTCAGATGCTTTTCTAGCACTTCTTTCCAGCACCACCACCCAAATCCTCATCTTTTCCCCCCCATTACCTCCATAACTGCCCTAAAACAGCTACTGCCATCCTCAACTCAACCTAGGACAAGGTGGATGCGTTTACAGCCAGGAGGCACCGAGGTCCGAGAGGCCAATTTCTGCCCACATAGCGCCTTTGAACCCAAATCTAATGGCACTGATGCTCAGGAAACCAGTTTACCACTGGCTGATGATCTTTCCCATCCCTGTTTCCGTCTTATTTAAGCAAATATTGATCAGGTAAGTATATGCCAGAGCTGAGCATTTCCCCTGAGGGAAATATGTCTATGAGCCCTGTTCAACCCAATCCAGCCTTGATCCTGTGGGGAGCTGAGCAACAACCAGCTCACGTATTCCAGGTGCCAGAGGCTTTGTACAGTATCACTGCTCTGAATGGGGGGCCTGGGTCCTGCCCAAACTGAAGCCACTGGTTTTACAGACAACAGCACAGGGTCTGTAGCATCTGATTCTTAGAAAGATCCTTTATTTGGATCCCTGGAGGCAGTAGAGGTTTGCACAAGACAGGGTCAACACCTATGGTGCAAGTCAGATTGTATCCCTGTAAATAATCAATGCAGCGACTGAGATACAATAGGTAAGGCGAGCAGCCTCTTTAGGTATCACAGCAGCTCCCTGACAACAACCAACAGAAAATAACCCAAACAAATGATAAAAAAAAGTTTAAAAGACAGTCAAGGACAGTGGGTCTTTCAGAGACTGAAACATGACTTGTTTTGGAGCAAGAGCACAGCTAAGCAGATACACTGCTGAAGAGACAAGACAGGTTCCACTCAAAAAGCAGCAATTAGTTATCAAATGACAGAAGACTTCCACAGGTTATTTGGTATGCTTGCATTTTCCCCTGAAACTAGTCATTTTTAAGAGGATCCAAATACAGGAGAAGGAAAGAAGCCTGACTCAAAGAAAAAAAAAAAACACAACACTAAACCAAATAGCAAAAAAAAAAAAAAATCCCATCGTTGTTATGTTTATGACTTACATTCTCTAAACAGGATATCTTTGGAGCAGCAAAAGCCTCTCCGCCCTTCACTTCACAAACCTTTGATATCATAATCAGATTTTTAAAATATTGCCTTCTTCAATGATGCAGATTAAAAGGCGTAAGTAATTCTCTGACATACTATTGAAAACCACACACCAGCAGGAAACAGCATTTTATCGCATGCAAGGCCATTAAACTATAACTTACAGTGCAATAAATAGTATCCACACAGATATCACTGTCACTGCTGAGCACAAAACCTAGGAAATTCCTCATCCCTGGCCCCTGGGGTTTGAGTGAGAGAAGTTGAACTGCTCCTGCTTGGAGCAGGGTTTTGTCCTGCAGAAACACTGCAGTATCTCAGCTAACACAGCAATTGTCCTGTAATTATCATGCACACTTTATAGTCAGTGAAACAAAAGAGACCTTTCACTTCAAAAGTAATTTTTAAAGCAAAAGCAGAGGAAAGCTTTTCAAATTATGACTGTGAAAGGACAAGGGGAGGAGATTGTGCATTTATATGGGTCAGTAAAGCATTCATGAAACTGTGGCAGGGGATGGTCATGGGAGACCAGGGTTCATTTGCCACACCAAAAGTGGGTTTATATTCACAGAGTTAATGCACTTGTCAACCACTCAGACAGAGCCCCAAACAAGAAGGCAGCCTGACAAGACAGAACAAGACACCCAGCTGGCTCCACAGTCTAGACAAAAACTTGCTTCTCTGAAGCTTTTATATTTTCCCTTCCTCTTCCAGAGTTAAAATTGGAATGGTATCAGTTCCTTTCCCAAATGGAAAGCCCTCTGAGAGCAAACCAGATTTTGAAGCTTTCCAGCAACTACACAGATCAGGCCGCCAGAGCTTGCTGCTTATGTGTCTGTGTTCAGGGCATCCACAGGGTAGTCTTGGGATCAGAGCAGAGCTACAGTTGGATGCTCTCCAGAGGTATTTTAGGAGAACAGAATCAAATTGCCACACAAACGTAATTGCCAAGTTTCCGTCTACTGTTTCAGCAATTTGCTTGACACATTTAATTTCAGAGGAGAGAGTGGTAGAGTAATATCTTGTTTTTATTAATACATCCAAATTCCCTAACACAGCAATCACATCTTTGGTATGGTGCAGGATTCTTTCAAGTTCTGCTTTTGATAACAGAAAGCATTACAAATTCTTCGTGCCGCCTGGAAAAAATACTTGGATAGATTGAGGTTAGGGCAGTCAGTGAGAAAGGTGCAAGGCAACCTATTCTTAAATTACCTATTCCCCTCAAAATCTACAAATCCAGAGCAGAGAATTTTGCTCCTCTGCTTTCTCTTCAGAAGTCCATTCATATAGCCAACCTTCAAGACACCTGTTGAGTATCTGCTCACTTCTTTACCTGACACTTTCAATTCTTGTGGCCCACGCAGAGCTAACTCATCTGGGAAAAACAATTTCCCTGCCTTCTACCCCACAGTATTTAAGAGAGTTCAAATTCTGGCCCCTTTTGAAAAGGCTGTCCAAGATCAGCAAGCTTCTATGCTCCCATCACCAACTCATTGCCCATCCAGCTCTTGCCCACTGCCCCTCTCCATTTCCAAGCTTACAGACATATCACAGCATCCCAGAGAATACACTGAGATCATCTGAATGCATCACTATGCATTTGGATCATCAGTTAAACCCACAAGGCATCCACTGTCAGAATATCCATAAAGAGTGGAGAGTCTGTGCGTGCCTTCCTCTTCACCATTTCTGTTTAAAAATATTTCAGCCCCAATTCCCACAGAACCAGAATGTCACCTAAAGAGGACTGTTTGCTTTCAGAGCTACGTGAGAATTCAGGTTTTCAAGTAAAGCTGAGCTATCGAAAAATCAAGTTGCTTATACATCGAGTTTCCATTATAGAGCAGATAGTACAACGTGGTTTGTTAGACTCTGCACATGTGAACTGTGCTTCTTCGAGATTTCACAGCAAAGAAGTGAGTAAATTATTAATCTAGAAACTGAGAAGAGAATTAAAGAGATTACAGACCTCTAAACAAATAACACTGTCCACAAAAATTGAGCTCTACCTTCAGAAGCCTGTCATTTGGATTATTAATTTTTTAAACATGAAAGGGCTGTATCCCAACACTGACTTTCAAGCCTAAGAGTGTTTTGAACTGAAGATGATTTGCCATAGCAAAAAAATCAAGCTAAAGAGTGTAGGAAGTGGCTTCAGACCTTTTTAGTAGGCATACGACTTCAAGCCTCAGTTTGATAATTTGGTTGAGCATCCACAGGCACAGGAAGCACCAACTCTAAGTCAAAGGAAGGATAAGTCCCAGTTGACAGTCACACAGAGGCAACAAAAATCCATTTTTTCTCTCCAGCTCTCTGAAGTTCTCACCTTTCTTGAATCCTTGGAGAAGGGCATTTTTTCTGCTCTATTCCACTTTACATGGGATTCCATGTAAGTAGCAATTCCACCTTTCCCGTTACTTTTTGGCACAATCTTCACACAGGAAGACAGATTTTAAAGAGAGCTTGAGCTTGTAAAAACTGTACCTTCCTACTCCACAAGTGAAACAAAGTGCTCCAAAGTCAATTTCTGTTGTTACACAGAATGTAAGATTTTAACAATTTCCTCAGAGCTCTGCAGAGCCTATGAAAAATCATATAAGTTTTCAAGTCACAAACACCACTGACTCCATCAGCCTCACACTCAAGAGTGGTTTTACGAAGAGTGGGTCACACTTCTGCAGGCAATCTCCAAGCCCTGAGCAAGGACAATGCTGTCCAACAATGCTGTCACTGTGACAACGCAAAAGTGATAGGCAGCACCTGAGCACAATCTGGTCAACAGTTACTGCTTACAGACCCCACGAGAACTCCACTAGAGATATTAGAGGAAATATCTTTGCAGAAATCCACTCGCAGGCACAAAGGCAGAGAAAGGAATGGCACAAAGCTCTCAAGCATGACTTTGTTTGCTCTTGTAGGAATGAGAGAAACCCACAGCAGCACAGACTTCAGCATAAGCATGAGCCACTCATGAACACTGTGGTCTTTCAGTACCCAAATATTGCCTACAAGAAATCTGCAGGGGAACCGTTTACAAGGGCATGTAGTGATAAGACAAGAGGAAAAGGCTTCAAACTGACAGAAGGCAGGTTTAGATCTGGTATTAGGAAGGAATTCTCTACTGTGAGACTGGTGAGGAACTGGCACAGGTTGCCCAGAGAGGCTATGGATGCCCCATCCCTTGACATGTTCAAGACCAGGTTGGATGGGGCTTTGAGCAACCTGGTCTAGTGAAAGGTTTCCCTGCCCACGGCAGAGGGTTGGAGTGAGATGATCTTTAAGGTCCCTTCCCACCCTAACCATTCTGTGATACATACCCCAGCTCCAGGCAGCTTGGCATGGCTAAGCCATGACACTGCCCACGCTCCAAATACACCTCCAATGGCAGTGAAGACTGAGCTACAAAGACAAGCACAAAGCCAGGTGACAAAAATTTTGACATGATAACACAGTTTCAACAGACATTCAAGCAGAGCCCCAGTTTCCTCTAAAAATGAAAGGCTCAGTGAGATAACTCAAGCAATTAAACCTACACAAAGCCTTGAGTCACTTGCTGGGTCACGATCCAGCTGATTCCAAGAATCTGTATGCAGGCTGCTTACGCAGAAATTAACCTACTGCCTCAGAAAGTGTTGCTTAATTTAGAAGAGTGATTACTTACAGCACCTGCTGCTAGCCTCACAGCCCCATACACAAGCTTCTCCAAAATTATTGCTAAGTCTTCTAAAATTATTTACATAAGTAATTAAGGAAAGAACTAAAAAACCAGCACTAAATGTAAAACATAACAATCAGCTGGGTTATCAGCAGCAATTGAAACTGTAATTTCCAAAGTAAATAGTGTGAGTTAAGGCAGTTTGAGCTGAAGTTGCACAGTCAGTCCTTGTGACAGACTCCCTTCCTCAGCCAGGAATAAACAGCAAACAGCAAACACTGCACAGGAAACACACACCAACGTGTGTATGTACGTGACACCTCAGAAGCAGCCCCACACAGCATGAGAACCTTTGCAAAAGAGGTGTCCTGGCTTTAAAGCCACATTACCTGTAGGCTTTAAAGGTACAGGAAACCCACAATAGCCTTGTCATGCAAGCAAAGAGCCTCTAGCAGTAGCTGAGGACTGAGGTCAGCAAGCAATGGAGAGAGGAAAAGAAGAGAAGAAAGGAGGACCAAGGAACAGGCTGCATTCTCAAGCCTTAGCCCTTCTCTAGAAGTTTCTGTTCACACCTACAGATACTCAAAGTAAGTACACAGGCCCTAATGGGATGCATCCAGGAATGCTGAGGGAGCTGGTACATGTCACTGCGAGGCCAGGCTCAGTAATTTTTGATCAATCATGGCAACTGGCAGAAGGGCCCATATACTGGAGGGAAGCAAATGGCAATCTTGATGTTCCAGAAGACCCAGGGAACCCCAGGTGGGCCTACAGGAACCTCATGAAGTTCGGCAAGGAGAAACACAAAGTCCTGCACTCAGGGAGGAACAGCCACAGGCACCTACATATGTTGGGGGTCACTCTGGCAGAAAGGGACCTGGGGGTCCTGGTGGTCACCAAGTTGAGCATGAGCCAGCAGTGGGTCCTTGCAGCCAAGAAGGCAAATGGTATCCTGGGCTGCATTAGGCCAAGTACTGCCAGCAGGTTCGACGCAGGTGATCCTTCTCCTCTCCTCAGCACTGGTCAAGGCACACCTGGACTGCTGGGTCCAGTCCTGGGCTTTCCTGTATGAGGGACACACAGACCAGAGAGAGTCCAGCAAAGGGCCACACAGATGCTGACAGGAGCATCTCTTCTATGATGAAAGGCTGGCAGAAAAGGGAGTGTTCAGCCAAGAAAAGAGCAGGCGCAGGGTCTCATCAATGTCTATAAATCCCTGCAGGGAGGGTGCAAAGCAGATGGAGCCAGGCTCTTGTCAGTGATGCCCAGTGCCAGGGCCAGAGGCCATGGGCACAAACTGAAATACAGGGGCCCCTCTGAACATCAGGACACACCTTTTCACTGTGAGGGTGACCAAGCACTGACACAGGCTGGCCAGAAAGGTGGTAGAGTCTCCATCCTTGGAGATATTCAGATGGTGTCTGGGCATGGTCCAGGGCAACTGCCTGTGGGTGGCCTTGCTTGATTATAGGAGGTTGGGCCAGATGACCTCTGGAGTTCCCTTCCCACCTCAGCCAGTCTGCGATTCTGTAAAGACATGTACCTAAGGGTGTTCAGGCATCAAGAAGAGCCCTTCCAAGAGGCAATGGAAACCTTTTCCTTGATTTTAACTACTGAAAACATATTTTTATTCTGCTTGAAAAACAATGACATTTCAGTAATGGTAGCTGAGATGCTCTGTGCTTCCTCCCAGGAGAAGGGGTTCAGAATTAAACATGTAACCCTTTACCACACAGGTCTGTCTCAGAGCAGAGTCGGCCCACTCGCTTCTGTGCACACAAACTGGAAGCAATTCACATTTAGGGGCTTATTTCTGTTCCTAATCAAGACAGAGGTTATTTGCAAAAATTCAGCTGGGATCTTAAAACCCACTTCATGCACTCAGAAGGACTTTTTCAGCAGCTTGAAAACATCCAACAGACTATGCCTGCTTCCTCCCCTGACCCATATATATCAAAATCTAAAAGCCACAAGCTGCCTATACAGAAAAGTTTGCCTTTTAGGAGACGGAACAAAGAACATAACATTCCTGTCTGAGTGCAACAAAAACAGTTTGAACAAGATTTCAAAAGGTCGCAGTCATTGCAGCCTCCCAGAACTAGAGGCACCCAGTTGCAATTCAAGCTACACAGCTCATCTCTTTCAAGCCCAAAAGCTTGGCTAAGTTTGCAGGTCTTTTGGGGACACTAAGCAAAGTACTGGAGTGCCTCAGCTCCAGACACCGGCTGTCTCGGAAGCCAAAGCAAGCAAAGTAAAACTCAAAGTACTGAGACTTAGGAGAGCTGTGTGGGCAAAATCTGACTTCACCCATTGCTTTGCAGCTGTGCAGCAGGCTCAGAAAGCATCGCATTTCATATTATTCCTTAGGGTGTTCTTATTTCCTTGCTTTTGGCTTATGTATTGGAGCATCTTCTAATCTGTACAGCTTTCCAAAAGAACCCTCTATCTGCTGTTTCACTGGACAATGAATTAACAAAGGTTTGATATAAATAAATAGCCTGAAATTATTTTGGAAGAAAAAATGTACAAGAGTTTCTGCAGAAAAGGATACAACTCCTCCTTCCCCCACGTCCTTGGCCAACTCTGCCTATACAAGAGGCTCATAAAATTTCAGGACCCTAGAAAGGTGGTAGAGTCCTGCACAGAAAACCATTCATGCACTACTCAGTGATAAAATGTTACTCATATGGGTAAAAGAATGACTTCTGGCAGATAACACAGAATACCTGAAAGTGCACAGTAGCTCCAAATACCCTTCTATAAACTGAGGACACAGATGAAGTGAGTTGAGAAAGGTCACACAAGTTTACAGCAGAGAAGAAACACATCTTCCAGGCTTCTGTCCTGTTCTGGTTCTGCACCTGCAACTCTCCAACTCCCTGCTAATTTTGCAAGCAACTCTGGAGCAAGGCATGGAGCGGAGATCTGCTGTTGTAACAGGCTGCCAGGCAGAAACTGCTGGGGCTGGTACCACACTCAGAATGGAAACAGCTCAGAGAGCAGGAGGAACTGGCAGCAGTCTGCCATCCTTATCCATCTTCTTTGCAACTTTCCCAATCAGAGACATTGGCACTGCTCACTCTCTTTTGCCTTTCCACCTGAATGAGCCTCACAGATTCGTTCCTGGTTTAAACTACTCAGTGACTACAGCACTTTACCCTACTCCCTATAGGGCACAGGTTGCCTAAAGCAGAGATTTGGATCACTGCTCCTGGCACAGCTTACAGTGTTTTTGTTCCAACCACCTATGCCAGGAATGGGATTTTCATGTCACAGAATCATAGAATCATTAAGGCTGGAAAAGACCTTTATGATCATCAAGTCCAACCATCAACCCACCACCACGTTCACCATTAAACCATGTCCTCAAGTGCCATATCCACACATGTTCTGAACACTTCCAGGGATGGTGGCTCCATGACTTCCTTAGGCAGTCTGTTCCAATGATTTACAATGTTCAAGTTTAAAAAAATGTTCCTCATATCTAATCTAAACCTTCTCTGGCATATCTGGAAGGCATTTCCTCTTGTTCTGTTAAGATGAAGGAAATGTTCAGGTCTCTTTCTCTGGAAAAACCTTTCACCATCAGACATTCCTCTACAGCTTCTGCGCTCTGAGGTGTTTAAAGCCCTCAGCACATCCCCTCAGACTGACATTGACCTTGTTCCCCACTTCCCTCACCTCACACCAAGCTGAATCTGTTGACCTCCACTCAAAGCACATGCTCCAACCTATGAACTCACCCCAAAGCAAAGCACGTCCAAGTTATGACACGACCATCACATTCCTTTCTCTCTAAAGTGCACTCATTTATGTTGCTCTGCTGAACAGCTGAAGGACATCTATTCCCACAGGCTTATCTTTGCCCCACCTCTTTGCTCATTTGTTTCCTCCTTCCCCAGGAGATGGGTGGCAGATGCCCACCGGGGGCTGCAAAACCCCAGCATCACCAATTACTTCCCATCAATTGTAGCTCCTAAACACTTTTCAGATCAATGGCATGAACAGTCTCTTCAATAAAACATTTAGAGCTGAGCATCAAACCCCTCCTTTGATTCATGTAAGACTCTGATAAGAGAAGCCAAATTTCAGGACACTCTCTAGAGACAGCTCTTGGGGCAGAAGCAGAAATAGAACAAAACCAACATTGTCCTCATGCAGTGGCATCATGCCAAACCTCTCTAGGCTTTTGGCATCAGAAAAAAATTGCCAGCTACCACCAGATTCAGCAGGAATTAAGCTGAAGGTCTCAGCTGTGCAGTCTATCAGCAATCCAGCTTCTTCAACTACACCAAGGTTCTGATAAACAGGATAGTAAAACTATCTCCAGTATGAGAGACTTTCTGAAAGGGATGCTTGCTTCAGTCACCACAAACAAGCAGCAGGTGCTAACAACATGCCAGGTTTGACTCATAAACTTCATTAGCCTCTTTACAGAGTTTGTGGTTTGTTGTTCATATTTCTCTTTGCGCAGAGTGAAAGAGGTCCTCTTTTACTTGTATGCCTCACACTTCTAGTACAGTTCCAGCAACAGCTGACTTTTAACACCTTTATCATTTCTTTTTTCTTTACAGGAAAACAAACAAAAGGCCACACACACACCCCCTGGATTTTCCCTCCTTAATGGTACAGAAACATTTTACTCATCTGGTCCCCGCCCCTTTCAGGTTTTACAACTCAAAACAAATTTTAGCCAACAGCATTTGCTTGTGACTTCCAGTGCCATTTGTTTTTTTTCCCCAAAGATTCAGAGAACCACCTTGACCCAATCCCATTAGTAGTGCTATTAAATTAGCAACTCAGCTGGCTGGTGGGGACCACATTTTGATCACAACAGGCACTCCTGTTCCAAGGAGATGGGTAAACCAAGTGTTGCAATACAATACCCTGGCAACAGGCACAGTGGCAGAAGTTGTCTGAGCCAACATCATGACATGGCTAAAAGGGTTTGGAAGTAGATTCACATCCCATTTGGCCACTCCCACTACAGGGACAACAACCTCAGGCAGAGCTGCAACAGCCACCCCAGTATCTGCCCAGAACCACAAATTAGTGGCCCAAAATAAAGCTGTGAGGAGGCAGTGCCTCTGCATTGGTTCAATTCCTCTGGCTGTCAACCAGCTTGAAGCAAGTCCCACAGGTAGTGAAAACCTAAGAGATTGGAATCAGGCCTCCCATTGGTGAGGCAACCGATTTCACTGGCCTTTTCATCAATCCCTCAGGGCTGTTTTCACTCTCTCATGAGAATCTGGGATATAGTTATGTAAAACAGATTCCTCATCCTTAATTAAAATAAAGTTCACATGCACACCCTGCTGAAGGCAGCATTAAAAAAGAAAATTACTTCTATGAGGAATAAGTCACAATTAAAAAAAAAAATCATCTCATTGTGCACACATGGGAGTGTCGAACACTTGCCAGCCACCTGGATAATTGCTTCCTATGAAAAACTGCAGAGGAGAGCCCTGGGGAAAGGAAGGGTCATGCAGAGACTCTTGGAAACACAAGAGTCTTGCAAAGTACAAGTGGGATTTGCCCTGCACAGGCAAGTACCTGAAAGCCTGTCACCAAATTCTACCTATTCTGAGGCTACAGTCACCAATTCTCCACTGCATTAGTATGGTCTTTCACCTGTTTTAAGATCAAAGCCCATTGTGTTTAATCAGAAGTTCCCTGGCTGTAAAAGCATGAGAGCTGATAGTTCATATTAGCTTTACCTGCTGACTTTATGATTTAAACCTGTGCTCCTTCCCTTCTTCCCACATGGAATAGTCTCAACTACTTTAGCTTCTTCTTGGAAGGTAGCCCATTTCTTTGCCCTTTCAGCTGCCTTTCTGCAATCCCACTGTGCTCTGCAAGAGATGTGGAGACCAGAACTGCACATCACCCACAAGATATGAGTGCATCAAGCATTTAAGCCAAACGGTATCGTTCATTACTTTCCCAATGAGAATGGTGGCTTTTTTGGTTGCTGCAGCAGTGATGTTTCCCTCTCCATCATAAAATGGGAAGTTGTCCCAAATTTTTTACTTACTATTATTCATACAGCCTTCAAACCATAAAAAAGCTTCTCCTCCAAACTTAGAGGGACTTAAGATGTTGACAGAAGTTTTCTGAAAATCCAAACATATTATATCCACTTTAACCCTTTCTTATTGACACCCCACAGAATTTCATGGGGTTGGGCAGGAGGATTTTCATTTTCAGAAGCCACACTGACTTTCCCAGCAGTTAACATTTCTCTATATATTCAGAGATCCTTTCCATTCCTGGTAGCATGACTCTCTGATGTGCTGTTCCCAGGATCCCCTCTAAAGCCCTTTTTATAGCTGGGAATCACACTGGCAGCTCCCCAGTCCTCTGGCACAGCGGCCCTCTGTAGTGATAAATTACACAGCTTGGCCAGCAGTTCTGCAGTTTCACATTCAAGCTCCTCAGGACTCTTGAATGCCATCCAGGTCCAGTGACTTATTAGCATTTATCTATTTGGTCTAATTTTTCCTTTTGTAATTATCTCAAATTAGTTTATCGATCTATTGGCTACAAGAAGTGCACTTGACATGGGAACATTCCCAACACCTCCAGCAGTTAGGACTCAATATTCTCTGCTAATGCTTTATCATCTTCAAGTAGCTGCTTTACACCTTTGATATCAAGCACTCCCCAGGAAACCCAGACCTTATTGGATTATATCCTCACGTATATAATGTTTATGTCCTAGTGGATATAATAAGTGATGTCCTAACATCTCAGGAGAGCAGTCCCAAGAAAGACTGTATTACCTACCTGCTGTCCCCCTCCTACCAGCCTGTGCCCTGGAGCAGCTGTCACCCCGCTTTTCCCTCCTGGTGAAAGTTTCAGATACCACAAGAGATCAGTGAGATTAACTGTGTCACCATGGCAGCCAGCTGTGAGGCAGAGTGGAGATCCAAGCACTCACAATCCGAGTTTGGGACAGGAGCTATCAAGGCCTAAAGCAGAGTTTTCTAAAGCTCCTGTCCAGGAAGGCCAGCACAAATAGAAAGTAGCTTTTGTGTGATGTGATGACATTTATAGATGCCAGCCAATCTGAGGTGCAAACAACTGCAGATTTTAGTGGTTTACCCTGACTGAAGTACTAAAGCAGGTACCTTCCTTGCTGCCACAAAAAGTGTTTCTGTTCCTCCCCAGCACGTCCCGGTAACACTCACAAGGTTCAATGAAAATGCTCCTTTTGGATGAGGCTGTGTGTGAAGCTACCTGCCTGCACAGGCACTTGCAGAGTAGATACTCAGTTTCCTTCTTCCACATCCTCCATTCCTTGGCATTTCTACCCTTCAGAAGCCCATAGCAGTCCTGCCCTCCTACTCATTTTATAAAAACTACACAAGTATATAGCCTTTATCTTCCTCTTGCGTCAATCCCTCCAACCCCAAAGTCACTTCTGTTGCTTTCCTTCAACTTCCTTCTGTTTATCTACTAGAAAGTAACAAAGATCAAAGGCACCATTACATCACAATAAAAAAATCCCCCCACCCTTCACACTGATTAGCAACATCAGACCCAATTTTCAGAAAGATATTTAAGAGTTTTTTTAAATACTTTACCAGCTTAGGTGCCAAATCCCAACAGTTTCCGAGGGAATCAAGCGCCCACGCGCTTTCTGGATTCCCACTAGATGCCTACCCACATCTTTCAGTACGTAACCACATGAAACACTACTTTTGTTCTCAAGGTTAGGCTCTCAAGTGCTGCTAAGACAGTCCCTGAATGTTCCCACTGAAACACAGAGGCTACTGAGAGAGTTATGTCTTCTGGTTAGGAAAAAGAAGAGGGGAAAAAGAAGAGTAAAAGAAAAAAAAGAAAGAAAAAAACCCTCCATAACTTTTGGTTTTTGTTCTTTCATGCCAGACAGATCTTAGCAAATACCTGCTGCACAGTTCCTGCCAGATGAAAGCTTTGTTTTCATCTTGGCTATGAATTCTGAGGCACAGATGTTGCTGAAGTCTTTCTGTACATAGTGCAGGGTATTCAGAGATAAAATGACATTATGCTGTATCAGAAATGTGTTTTCCTACTCCTCCTGTGCCTGCTGCTTCTCTGTTTGCCCTTTACACCTATATGACAGAACTAAGCATATTATTTCTCCAGCATAGTTGTGTTTTATGCTCACCATGAGCCTTTACTGGCAGTGTTTAGGTGGAAGGTGACAAGGAATCACAGCAGCTCCGTGAAAAAGCCATCAAACATTTGTACAACTCCTACACTATAGCACTTTGGCTATGAAGTGGAGGACTGCAAGGTAAAAGAGGAACAGCAAAAGAGTAGGATTATTTAACTTTGTGTGACTGGCAGCAGCATTAGCAACTTTATTCTGTCTTGGAGTAAGAATGCATTTACAGCTGGACACCAGTAAGAAATGTGGGCCCAGCCTATAATCATTCTTTCAATTCTGAAAAATTTCTCAAGAATACATGTAACACTTACACAACACAAGATATTATGCAGGTTGGTGATGGGAAAAATCCCAAAAGAGCTCTGCTACACTAACAAATGAACTCACTAGGCAAAGCACGGGAAGTCCCTACAGCATGGCAGGGATTACAAGCATTATTCCTCCATACAGAATCAAAACAGGATTCAGAGCAACAAAACAACAGGATGGGGAGAAATACATGATCCAGTTGTGATTTTTTTGTCAGGGTCTTTCTCACAAATACATTTACTAAAGACAGAGACCCAGCTAGAGAAGAGTCAAAATCAAAAGGCTGAGAAAGTTGGGGCTGTTCAGCCTGGAGAAGAGAAAGCTCCAGGGACATCTTAGAGCCCCTTCCAGTACCTAAAGGGGGCTACAAGAAGGTTGGAAAGGGATTTTTGACAAGCGCATGGAGTGACAGGGCAAGGGGGGGTTGGTCTTAAGCTGAAGAAGGATAGGTTTAGGTTTAGGTTTTTTAGGAAGAACTTCTTTACTATAGAAGTGGTGAGGCACTGGCAGAGGTTGCCCAGACAAGCTGTGGATGCCCCATCCCTGGAAGTGCTCAAGACCAGGCTGGATCGGGTTTTGAGTAACCTGGTCTAGTAGAAGGTTCCTTGCCCATGGCAAGGGGGTTGAAACTAGATGATGTTTAAGGTCATTCCAACCCAAGCCATTCTGTGAGTCTATAAAATCCATTCTGCACTGAGGACCTTCAGATCTGCAGCATAAGCAGGTCCCGCAGGAGCTGACTGGGCAGGTGCTAGAGGTCCAGAGAGCTTGGGGCAGAGGGATATAAGTACAAAATAAGCAAAATAAAAAGCTGTATACAGCAGGTACCACAGTGACAGAGTAAAAAGGCACTTACCTGAGCGTCAGTTCTGAGGAGCCACTAAATCTCACCATACGCCTAACACACCTTACTTCCAGCTTTCAGACCTGCAGGCAGCTCCGTGATCTTTAATACTACACCACAGCTACAGTCACTCATACTGCTTTGCAAAGTTTCCTGCCAGGTCAGCTCACAGCCAAGTGCTAAAGGGAAAAGCACCCTTGCCTTTGGATGGCTGTGTGCCACAATGAGCTCAGCTGTGTCAAGCTTCATCCTCCAATCTCCTAAGAAACTCAAGCGAAGAGCACACTCCCAGCAGGTGGAGAAAGATCCCTCCTGTCCTTTCATCATGCAGTCAGTCTCCAAGAAAATGCAAGTTCAGAATTATACTTTTAAGGTTAATTTTGAGCTGACCACATCAAAAGGAAAACAGCTGCCATCGGCCACATCCTTGCTTTATAGTTTGGGGGAGGAGGGGAGTGCAAGCTAGTTTTGAGAAAAAAAGCAAAACACAAGCTTCTTACATGCTAGTCGAGAAGAAAGTTAAGTCAACCACAGACTCTCCTCCAAAATTTGTAGTTTGTTCATTAGGAATTTAGAGCCCTCACAAGGAGGGTTTTTATGCTGAAACTAGCACAGGTTATGCTTCATAAAGAACCCTTTCCCTGCTCACCCCATCCGCACCCCAGTGAAAAGAAAAAGAATGCTCACAGGAAGGGAAGCACATGAATTCATGAGAAGGGAGAGACAGAGCACAGAGATCAGGCATGCTCATCATCTCAGATTTCAGATGATTTACCTATAGCTACAGGAACTGCAGATGGAACAGGATCTCAAGCCTTCAAAAACAAACACAGCTACACCACACATTGGATGAGATCACCTTGTTGAAGTCACTGCTCCTCGATACTGAGCCAAAATAACAGGGTGGGATTCAAAGAGCAACATCACCAGAAACACAAAGCATCCACTGTAATACTAAATTTAAATCAGGTATGATGTAAAAAGCAGAAAGGCACTTGCTGCTCAGGTGAGATTCTTTTCATCTCCATGACCATTATGTCCTAAACTGCACATTTACACATTTAATGCTGCCACATGTCAGCATGTGATGAAATGTTTTTGAAACAAACAAAAAAGCCCACACAAACACTGCTGGTGGCATTTGGACTAGGTCCCAGGATGAATAAGTATTGGATCAGAAGGCAGGAAGGGCTCCTGCCGGATGTACCTAGTGTTAGAAAAAAATTGGCTCTTAAAAAAACCCAAAGGTCACTTAGAATAAAATTGATTATGTGAATTAAACAAAAAAACAACAAACAAACAAAAAAAACCCCAACTTATGATCATCTAATGAACTGCAGGAGATAAAGGAAATCAAGCTGAGATCATTTCAACATTAGCATTTTTTCAAAGTAGCAAATAACTTTAAAAGAAGCCATTGCTCACAAGAAAAGACATTTTTGGTTGGACAAAGTAAATTACTAAATTCTTCCCATTTTTTACAGCTCATCCCTTCTGAACGTTTTTCTTTTGCAGCTCAAGGACTTGTTTCAGAGACACACAGAACAAATGAAAATCTGGCACTCTGAAGTCTACGAGGTAGTGAGATTTCTGATCTGCCCTTGTAGCCTTCTCCTGCCCTGACACCCCCAAATCCCCTCTTCGCCATGAGTAAATTGGAAACAAGTTTGGGAGGGGGGACTGCTAATATGAGCTGGCAGGACAGTGTTTCAGCAAGTACAACTTTGATGTGAAAGCCAGAAGCCCTACTATGACAGTGCAGTGAGTCACTTGATGACAAGTCACTGAGGCATTTAGAGAGGGATTTTGAATTCTAACAAGTGACACTGTTTTGCCTCCTCTAACTGAAGGATGTGCCTTTATTGAACCTGGAATCCAAACACCGCCTGTGACCGTCTGCCTCCATTTAAAGACAGCCTACACAGAGAAATACACTGTTGCGTATTTTCTGTCTTGCAGGAGAGCCCTGAAGGAATCTTGAGTTGATTGCTTTCTCTTCTTGAAACAAGTACTGCTTTTGTCATTCCCAGCCCTACCTTTACCTCCTCAGCCTTTCTAATGAGATCTACAGATTTAAATACTTCCAGACATCTCATCACCAAAACTATCTGCTTGATAGAGGAAAATAATGGGTTTCTTCCCCTATCCAGTCTTCATCCCCCTCCCAAGCCCCAAAGAAGATGCTTCTTACTGGGGTGGAGGACAAAATATTTTACCTCCCTGCTGCTCATCTGTGCTTGCCCAGTATCTTCAGGATCACAGAAGTATGAGGAATCTGTTTCTCATCAGTCTTAGGAGTGGCTGGGGAAAGTAAAGATAGGCAAGAGATGAACAAGGTTTCTGTAGAAAGGCAAAAGGAAAACCAACAAACCAACAAACAGTGCTTTAAGAAATACGATCAAGGAATGGAAGCAGAGAAAAGAAATCAAACAGGAAGAATAGAGAAGTTAGTTCCCCCACACACACTGCAAGTTCAGTTCAGTATTGTTGTCAGGGCTCCCAGAAATGGCAAGAGAGACACTAGTCTGACACTGGAGGTTACAGCTCCAGATAAAATGTCAGTTTAATTTTATTCATTCTCTTTAAAATCTGGTTTAGGAACATATGCAAAGGAATTAAAGCAGGCCTAGAAAAGTACTTCCAGTCTCACTTCTTCAGTCTTTTGGCCTGGTAGTGGATGAGACTCCTGCTGATTTCTGTGAATATGGTACAGCCTTTTTACTCATTCTCTCAGCTATCAAGGGAGTCAAAATTGCACAGAAGAATTTATAGCACACACAAATGTAAGAGACTGCAATTTTTCCCAGACACCTTATTACCAAGACATATAGGCTGATGCAACAATAAGAAATTTGATGAGCCAGAAATTAAAATGCAGATTTTTACATTAGATTAAGATAACTATGAGACAATACTTGTTGCTGGTGCTGCGGTTTCCTCTCCTTCCTTCCCTTGCAATTTCTCTGGCTTTCTGTAAGGTTACTTAGTGAAGACTTCAGAGATTTTGGAGAATTAAGTTATAATGCTAGTACCTCACTGTTAAGAGGTAGTAGATATCGTCACTTCCTCACCCAGAATTAGGAGGCTCAAACTAAAGCCTCTGTGTGCTTAAATCTCTTTATTTAAATCTTCAAGGCACATTTGGATCAAATTC
>WEIT01019408.1:0-26354 GCA_013389985.1 Dryoscopus gambensis | reverse complement strand
GTCTCGGGAAGCCGCGGGCTGCGCTCCGGCCGTGCCACGGCTGCAGGCGGCTCTCGGAGCCCCGCAGCTCCGCAGGGCAGAGGGCGGGAGCGGCGCTGGCCTGCCTGGGACGTAGAAGTCTTCGGTGATCACGCCATCAGCGGAGCTGCCACGCGGGGAGTGGATCGCCGGCAACTGCACCCTTGGCGAGCAGCGCTGCAGTGACTTTATTTCTGCTGCTCGTATCGCGCTGCGCTATCGCGGAGCCGGCTCCATTGTGCTGAGGACCGTGTGCGTGCAGATCCAAAAAAGGCAAGAAAAAAAAAATGGGCTCTGCCCTGCTGCTGTGTTGCACAAGCCGAGGCGTCTATACCTTATATTGCCGGGATCCGGGTGTTCCCTCTCCCCGTGATCCAAAGCTTGCTGGAAACTTGTCACCCTAGTTAGCAGGAGTTTTCGGCTCAGCGCCTGTGCTCTGCTTGGAGAGAAAAAGAGGAGGAGTTTGACTGCACGTACAGCGCAGGGCTCTCGAGAAGAGAGCATGGGCATGCTGAGGTGTTCTTGGGACGTGCTCTCTAGAGGTACGAAGGTGAAATGTTTAAGTGAAGCACGTAGATACAGACAAAAGGGAGGCAAACTTTGTATCGAGACAGCATGCCCCTAGACACGACCGTCTATATTAAGACAGCGCTGACACAGTCTCGCCCTTCCCCCTTGAACCAACATTTATCAGTTCCCGTGATAAGTTTGTTCGGGAGCTAAACCAGCAGAAAATTAACATCCCAAAAGTAAACAAATGGAGGAAGCGAGAATGCAAGACTGGGACTGATAGGGAGAGTGGGACTGCCACTCAGTCAGCTGAACCTGCTGTGGAATTGCACACTTCGAAGCACTTCCCTCTGTCGTGTACATTTACCATTGGATTAAAATCCACGCACGCAGGCAGATTGCATGAGCTCCCTCAAGCACCGTCTGGCCATAGTCTGGTTGCAACATAAATGTTTTTGTGTAGTTCAGGGTAATATGTATCAATCACTTCACTTCAAAGACAGGATCAGACTGTGTCAAGAATCCCAGATACATGGCAGCTTATAGGATTGCTGCTGGGAGGGACTGAGGCAGACACCGTGCAGCTCAGCTTATATGCTGGATCCATAAAGGGAGCTCCATCAAAGCTGGAGTTAAAACCCAACAGTTATCCTTCAGCCCTGAACTGAGAGCTGAAGAGTGACTTCCTTCTGTACCATGCCTTCCTTCTGTACCGGGTAACGGGTGAGTAAGGTAATTGCAGTGGTTGACCTAAGGCCTGGTCCATATACACCTGGTGTACTGCACTCTGCTCAGCCCTGGTGAGGTGCCTCTGGAGCGCTGTGACCAGGTCCAGGCTCCTCAGTCCAAGAGAGACATGGAGCTTCTGGAGTGAGTCCACCAAGAGCCACAAACATGATTAGGGGACTGGAGCATCTCTCTTACGAGGAAAGGCTTGAGGGAGCTGGGCCTGTTCAGCCTTGAGAAGAGACAACTGAGAGGGGACAATCAATACACAGGTTAACTCAGTTCAGAAACTATTTCAATTAAACTTTTGTATATTTGCTGCCAAGGGATCTCACCAGAACTTTCAGAATGCTTATATTTTGCTATTTTCCTGCTCTGGAGTAATGTGGAATACTAATGAGGCATCCTGAAGGGAGATCCAGGAATTAGGATACTTAGAGTTTTCTGAATTTACCCAAAGTTCAAGACTCCTTTGTCTGAAACTGTTGCTGGATATTTCAGAGGGAGTTTGTAAACAAAAGGAAGAAGATGTCCATGAATGGGGTAAGAATAGGATAGAAAGCTACCATTGCAAACCAGAATTTGGTACTTGAGAAAGGAATGAGTGAAATGTAAATCATTTTATTCGCATTTCTAAGCACTAAGTGTTCAGGGATTTTCAGGGAAAGGATCCATCTTGCCTTGTACTCAGGTTAAAGTCAGATGCCCCTTTACAAGTATGGAGGAAAAAGGGGATTTCTTACATCTCAGAAGGGTCTCTTATGTTCTGTGGGAAGAACTCTGGCACCAGACCCCAGCCTCAAAGACCAGCTCTGTTGAACAATCGATTTTACAGTGATCACATAAGAGCTGCATCTCTCCCCCCTTCAGACACACAGCAGAATGAGCAGCACAGCTGCTGTAGGGCACAGCCCAATGATTTCTTCTTCGTCAGCAGCACCGGTATCAGTAGTTCCTACTCTGCTGTGCATCTCTGTTCCTGAGCTACCCCCTGCACTGTGCCAGCACAGCTATTTCTGCAGCTATGTAATGGAATGGATCAAAGAGCTGGTCCACCTAGGAGTTTTCCTAGGTGTTCTAGCCAGATCAAATCCCCAAATATTTTGGCAGACATGATGCAGGAGGAACACAAGAGCATGGGAAATCATAGAAGCTGAAGCTTAGCTGAGGGACAGTAACTTGTTAGGATATGCCCTCTTAGTCACCTGCATTAACCTGTCCACTCATTTAATCTGCTCAAGCAAAAAGAGACAAATTGGACTCAGCCTACATAGAAGAAACCACAGTTCATGAATGACTTGAAAACTAATTACAAGTCTGTAGGTCTTAGTAGCAGGGAAAGGAAAAAGACAAAAAGAAAAATGGAGTCCTATAGTTATACAACACACAATTACAAAGTTCCTCAGCCAAAGATCTCACTGTGAAAATGCAGGAACAGCAAGCACCGGCAAGCAAAACTGAAGGTGATGGTGGGTCAGCACAGTACTGCCTGGAGGTTTCTCACCCAGTAAATCAGAAGTCAATCCAGCAAAGTAATGCTGTTATAGTGGTGTGAAGTGAAGAAGAAGGCAGACTATGAATCATCACTGCCCTACATGTCATATAAGTTTGTACAGCTCTGCAAAATGTATGTAAAACACTTTGAAATCACAACTATTTCCTTTTCATTTTGTCCAGATAATACAGTACACTAAAGCAGTGAGGAATGTGTTACTGGACACAAATCTATGATGCAGAAATGTTTTTGCTAAACAAACACACAAAAGCACGACAGCAACAATCTTTCATTTCCTCAGTATGTTTTAGGGTGTTTTAGTGCCAGAAAAGCAATGTAAAAATAACAAAAGGGCCAGAACACCTGACTAGCACAGAGCAGCATCTGGTTCCTATTGCATATATCCTGATGTTAGATAGTGTCTAATACCCATCACAACAGAAGTTAAAATCACTTCCAAAATGTATACAAACAGCACATTACACCTGATGCATATTTAACATGGACATGCACCTCCTACCATCCTGGGGAAAGGTTTGCTAAGATATCTCTGCCTAGAATGAGTTCAAATACAGGAGTAACAACCAGGGTCACCATCCTGGCAAAGCTGGCTGTGGGTTACACTTTTTTGATCTTAGCACTGAAGTCGAAAATCCAGCTTATGCAGGAACATTTCTCAGTATTTGACTATATGCAGTTGTTTCACTCCGGATAAATGGTTAGAGCGTCATACTGTACACGTTCCCACTTGCCACTTAGTCCTCCATTTCTGTACTGAGAAGCTCACAGTAAAAGGTCAGGATCTGTCTGGTACACAGTTGTACTGGTAAGTACAACTTGGTACATTTTTTTTGATGCTTAAATCCCAATTCTGGTTCTTCTTAAGGGTTACTTACTTGTTAGTTAAGTTACCCTATAGCTGGTTGAAAACTCAGAGGAACCTTCATGCCATTCCCATTTTAAATAATCTCTTACCGCTTCACTGAAGTCCTGGAATCTTGCAAAACCTCTGGTGATGAATACACTTTTACATTCCAGATCTCCTTTAGCCAGGAAATTGCACAGAGACAGCTAAGAGCGCTCAGTGCTTTGGTGAGCAGTCAGCAAGTCGGGGAATACTAGGGAAGCCACAAATGACTGTTTGATTCTGGAAGCCTTGTGTGTCTCTGGAAGTCATAAAATACAGATGGGCAATGGCTTAACAGTGAGGTCAGTCTTTGATTCATTTGCTAACGGCTGAATTTAAGCACATATATCTGAGTTTTGAGGCATGCTGCTAATTCAAGCTTAAAAGCAAGGGGGGAGTTCTACCCTGCACTGTGAGTTTCTTCGGAGCTGTACAGAATCCTGGCTTTGGCTTAGATTTTGTATGTTTTCTCAATGATCTAAATAGTTTGTTTTTTGGAAAAATATTACTAGGCACTGGTAATCTTAGGTAAAAACATATTTAAATGCTGTAAGCTCTTTTTTGTGGTTGGAGGTATAAACTTCAAACACATTGGGTCAGCCACTGAAGCTATAAGAATTCACACCACAGGCTGACCATTTGTACGTAAATCCTACATTGTGCAAGAATCTGTGGACATGAGTGCCATAACAGAAGAGCCTGCTTTCAGATATTAAAGACAGTAGTGATGTGCTTCAAAAACAGGAATTAGGTTCAGAATTTCGTCTTTCAATTTCCCAACTGCAGTCATAGCTATAGTTCCCTACATCAAACTTCCCTCTGCCTGCAGTCCAAAAAACCCCTATCCCTGCCTGCCCCTATTCTTCTCCAGCTGTTTCAAGAAACATCTACTCATTCTTACTTCCTCTCCTTTCTACTTCCTTCTACCTCCCAGCCTTATTTAATCATTCACCTCACTTTGAAAGTCCCTTTCCTCCCTGATCCCACCAGCCAGCCTAAGGCAAGGATGTGAATACAGTGTGGACACTCTTTTAGTGATCCATGTTCCTCTTGACTGGAAATTACCACAGAATGGTTAGGGTGGGAAAGGACCTCAAAGACCATCTCATTCCAACTCCCCTGCCATGGGCAGGGACACTTTCCACTAGACCAGGTTGCTTAAAGCCCCATCCAGCCTGGCCTCAAACACCTCCAAGGGATGGGGCATCCATAGCTTCTCTGGGCATCCCATTCCAGTGCTTCACCACTTTTGTAGTGAAGAATTATGGCAGCAGCTCTGCTTTAAAAAACACAGGCAGCAGCAGACAAAGAACGAGGCACCCAGGGAGAGCAAGAGAGGCACTGCTGAGAGGGAGGGGAGGGAAGGGGGAGGTCATAAATACTGCTTATTCACTTGGGCCTTTGGAGCATGAAGGAATTGCTGCCAGTGAAGGAAGTGTGGAAAGTAGCATAGTAATGGCAGGCAGGCAAACATCTCAAGCATATGAAAGTCTGTCTCCCAAGTGACAAAATACCTGCAGAAATCACAGAACAATCCATGGCTGCTGGCTCTTGTTCAGCCGCCAGTACGAGATCCTGGCCTGTGTTACTGTGTGGCACAGCCTTCTTAGAACTGTTTGGGTGACAGTCCTGGCCTCACTGGTTCTCTGGTGAACTGGTTCTCTGCATTGCCCCAGAACCCTGACTCTAATTTTCTCTCCTCAAAATAAAGAAATCAGGAAAAAAAAAACTCGATACTGCCCACAATGTAAATTTTCTACTTAGAACAGGTTATCCTTCCAGGATTCAGCTTACAGAGTTACAATGGTTTTATAACAGACACTCAGAATCACTTTTCCATTCATTTTATTGTGGTGTACTGTAGACCTATGATGAGATAAATCCTCCTCTGTGAGAATGTGTAATAACACAGTAGAAATAGATATATGCATTTCTTGGGCTCAACAACTCCTGCTGAACCAGTAAGAAAACCAGAGTAACACTACTGAAAGTGAAATCAATCCAAATTATTCTGAAGTATATTATTTTTTTAAATTTCCTTTTACCTGTAAGTGAGGAGAAGTAAAAAAGAAAGCATAACATCAAGGGGAGACAGCTCCGGAAGTGTGAAAAAGAAGAGTACACTAAACTTACCTTTCATTAGGGACTCCCCAAGTTTAATGGGCTATGGTATAAAGAAAATAATAATAAAAATAATTTAAAAATCAATTAGCTTTTCCTCTCTTTATTGATTTTTTAAAGAATGCCTCTGGAGAACTTTCATTTCCAGTATCAGGGCTTAAAAACATAGCTAGGTAATGCAAGAGACAGTCTGAATGAGACATCAGGCAGACTACTACTAATCCAGGGCTATTTATTACTCAAAACCTAACAAAAGCAGCTCATTTTTCTACACAGAAGGTCAGAAAGTTGCATGGAAGGACACTGTAAACAGATGAGGGTGAGGCTGAGAGAGACTGTAACAGCGTAATGGCACCACAAAAGTAGATTCTTTTGCTGGTTTTGCTGAGCTTATTCAAACTGAATGACTCTGAAGACCTGATCCTGTTTTAACTGAAGCCAGTGAAAGATTTGCCACACATTTCAGAGTACAAAACCAGCCCTTCAGTCATAGCACCTCTGCCAGATTTTGTTTCATACCCTGCCAAAATGTCATCGTTTGAATCACTTCAGTAGCTTGAGCCATTTAAAACTGGACTGAAGAAAACCCTGGAGAATAAACTGCAGAGAGAAATCTTTCCCTGTTCTTTCCCTTATCTCTGCTCTTCTGCCTCACTGGGTTACATGAATAGCAACCAAAAACTGCAGAGCACTGACAGACATGGTGTCTCTGGGCATTTCGGATGTTTCACAAGCAAGCTGTGAAAATATGAAGCCTCTGTCCTTCACTTCTACCTATTCACATTGTGTCCAAGAGGGCCTAAGTGGATCATAACAAAAAGATTATAGAGTAGCTGACTTTTGGAAAAACTGCATTGAATTTGAGAGATTTCATGGCAGCTTCAAACATCAGTGCAGTAAAATTTTATTAAAGTGCAAAGTAAAGGTCTTCAGCAGCATAATCTGAACTGACCTGGAGTAGACAACGTGTCATAGAAACAGCAAGATAATTCAAGTTATTAACTCATCAAAAAGCTGGAGAGATGGAATACCCATTTTGCAGGGTAGAGAGAGACTTTGATAGTTAACCCAATAGAGGGAGCTATACAAGCTCAGGGGCAATTTGGCTGAGGACAGTGACACTGATAATTTAATTATACTGTTTGGTCACACTATAACCAGAGTTACACTAGAGATATAGATCACAACAAGCCTGCCAAGAGAGCTGGCCCTGCAGAATTCCTTTGATATGATGTTCATCTCAGTGCTGTCCAAATCGCTGATGAGTCACGGATTGTTCTGCAGGACACAGGAAATCTTAATAAATTATTTTTATTGCATAAGCCTTTCCTATTGATTCCTTGTATATATATGCAGGAACTGCTAAATAACAACATACAAACCCCTGAGCTTTTTCAGTGGCTGCCTTAGCATACCACAAAGGTCTTGCAAAACTGCCAGGATAAAACAGGTTTCAGGAACATGCTAACCTCTAACTTTATATTCCTGTCAAGCTGCCTCTGCAATCAGAGGAATGTCAAGTTGCACTGGCTGTAATTGGCCATAACATCTCTGATGAGGTTTCTATGCTGAATCTCACCATCTTGTCTCATTTTGTTAATTAACAGTTTTAGGGATGGCTATTTTGCCTTTCTTTTAGCCACATTTTCTGGGATATGTAGAGGTTCTTATCAAATTATTACATTCTTACCAAGTAATTAACTTCATCAGCATAAATTAATCACCAAACCATCCTAGGAGCTGTATCGCAGATGGGGAAAATGAGGTGAGAGCTCAATCCATAGCCTCAGGCTCTGCAGCAAAACTACTGCAATAATGCTTTTTGACTTTAGGAGTTCCTACTTCCCATTTCTGCTTTCAGACTAAATCAATCCTTTAAGCTGCCTCTGAAAGCTTCCAATTACAGCAAACATAAACCTTGTGGAAGAGACCTGGGCCTGCAGTCATACAGAGAACTAATCTTCAGCAGGCAGGTGAACTACAGAGAAGAAACATTTAGTATTGCCATTTGCAACTGGTGGCCTCTGTCCACAAGCTTTGCATTGGCAGAGAGCAGCCCTGCAGGAAACTGTGATGCTGAAACTGATTCTCTGGTGACAGTGGCCTTTTTCACACACAGAGATGAAGGTGCAAATGGCTGTCTAGAGAAAAAGGGCCTAGAGGCCCAAGGTAAATGATTTTCAAAAAACAGTGCAGAAAGTGAGTCAATTGCTGATGTATGCGGACTGTGTTTGAAACAGGAGGGGAAAGCTACTTGCTGAAGGGAAACTGGGTTTGGGAACATCTAAGTTTCAGGATGGACAATGCTCTGTTGTGAAATATGTGTATTGAGGATTTCTTATTTTGCCTGTGTGCCTAGATTTCTGGGAAGAGCACTTTCCATAAAACCACATTCAAGAAGCCCATGCTGAAGTAACTGCTTTTCCCCTTTAGTTTTTAAGTGGTTACAAAACAATGAAGCTCTCAGTGCTTTACACTTCGCAGGGGACAATGTACAAAGAGCTGCTTAATCTCTTTCAGTTCAGCTCTTTAATTCTCATGGGTATCCAGTTGCAAGGTATCTGTATCGGTCTCTGAGTTCTCCGCTGTGCATCAAACTGCTGGCTCTTGTTTTAACACGCTGTTTCAGAGCCGACCAGGTTTCAGCATGAACGTGTGAGGGCTGCTGTGCCTAAATCCATTTGACGTTGGCAGAGGAGCAGCATCACAAATGCAGCAGTTCCCGCTCTGGTGATGAAATGCCAAGTAAGCGCTTTCACGATGCCAGGCTAATCTTAACGCTGATGTTTGCCATCCAGAAGGAAGCAAGCTGTACAACTAAAGGAGGCACGTCACCAAGGAAGATTTGAATGCTTCCTGATTGGTTTCCCAAGTAATTATTTAATTTGCTTCTAACTGAGGCTAGCTTGCAATTCAAGTATTATATGGTTTTCTCAACTGCAAACTGCAATTAAGGAATCAGAAGGCAAGATGCAAACCATACCACAAGATCAGCTATGAAAAAATGGTGAAACCAGACAAATTAATTTTGAATTTATTTCCTCCCATTATTGCCAGACAGTCTCAAATGCAAAGTGGAAAAAAAGAACATAAACGTATTTATAGCTAATGTAATAAATTAACACCTGTATGCCATATTAATGTGTGAAATTTGCTAAATTAAAATGCTAAATTAAAATGCTATATTTGGCTCAGTCACTTAGCAACAGCTGCATCAGTTTAAGACGTTTCCATTCTGCAGCTGTTAGCTGTTACCTCAGGCTGGATCTCCCACAGAATCATAGAATGGTTTGAATTGGAAGTGACCTTAAAGCCCATCTCGTTCCACCCCCCCTGCCATGGGCAAGGACACCTTCTACTAGACCAAGTTGCTCAAAGCTCCATCCAACCTCACTTTGAACACGTCCAGGAACGGGGCAGCCACAGCTTCCCTGGGCAATGTGAGATTGTGCCTCACCACCCTCACAGGGAAGAATTTCTTCCTGGTATCTAACCTAAATGATGTACCCTCTTTCAGTTTAAAGCCATTTTCTCTTGTCCTCTGACTCCACACCTTTGTCAAAAATCCCTCTCCAGCTCTCTTGTAGCCCCTTCAGGCACTGGAAGGTGCCCCTCCAGGAGACTGGAAGGTCTTCCCAGAGCGTTCTCTTCTCCAGGCTGAACAACCCCAACTCTCTCAGCCTGTCTCCACAGCAGAGGTGCTCTAGCCTCCTGATAATTTTTGCAGTACTAGTCAGATCCATGTCTTCTCTGTGCTTAGGGCCCCAGAGCTGGATTCAATACTCCAGGTGGGGTTTCACAAGAGCAGAGGAGCAGAATCCCCTCCCTCGCCCTGCTGCCTGCGCTGCTTTGGATACAGCCCAGAACACGTTTGGGCTGCAAGGGGACATTGACAGGTCATGTCCAGCCTCTAATCCACCAGCACTCCCAAGTGTTTTTCTCACAGCTGCAATCAATCCATTCATTTCCAGTCTGTATTGATACCAGGAGTTGCCCCAATTCACATGAAGCATCTTGCACTTGGCCTTGTTGAGCCTCATGAGGTTCCCACTGGCCCACTTCTCAAGCTTGTCCAGGTCCCTCTGGATGGCATCCCATCCTCCAGGCTCATCAGCTGCACCACACATCTTTGTGTCACCTGCAGACTTGCTGAGGGTGCACTCATCCCTCCAGCCAAGTCAGCAGAAGGAAATGCATGCCTGCATTTTGCCTGCTCATCTCTACAACCAAGTGTCTTAACTCAGATACATCTTTATCAACTATCTACTAGTTTGGTTTTGTCGTCAGGTAGAAGCCTCAGCACTGTTTCATTCTGACAGCTCTGATGGGAAGCAGTAACCCACACCAGAGGGGCAGAACAAGCAGCCACATCTTAAACTGCCACAGCAGTACTCACCGGAGTGCACCCAACAGTGCCTGAGGGGAAGATGAAAGTAGAATTGCGAAAAAGCATTAACATGCCCAAGGAAATAATCACAAGAAAAATTGCTACAGGAATTTTGTCACAGTGCAACAAACTATTTAAAAATTACTATGCCAAAAAGAAGGAGCATAAGGGTTAGAACATACCCCAGGGAAGAGGAACGTCTAGTCTTGGTCCAAGCTAACTTGACTACTTAACTGCAGTGCTGGGGTTATTTATTTACTTGTCTCCTGATGTGAGTGTGAGTGCTGTGATGTGTGTTCAGGTCAGTGCTGTGCCCTGTGAGGCAGGTGTGCCTGGGGCACAGCTTCCAGACCACAGCCCGCAGTGGATGCAGACAAAGGAGTACCTACTCTGAGGTTCATGGGTAGAATTAAGAGCAACACAGGAGCTGAACTGCTTGCCAAGAAAAATTCAGAAAGCAAGAACCTTTGCCAGCCAGAAAGAAATCACTTGGGCTGGTGGTTTTGAAGGACAATGTTTGCGAACCTACACACCTAAACTCCAATAGAATGCTCAAAAATTAGTATTTTGATCCTTAGATATTCCTGCCAGAGAACACCATTGGAACAAACAAATTCACTAAGTGACAGTCGCAGAAAGGTTGTATCTGTGGGATGGTGCTCACATCTTCTTGTTCAAATGGATCAAAGAAATATCCCTCTAGGAGCTGCATCATCTCCAGCTTCACTGAATGCCCTTGGGCAGGGCATAATGGTGCATCTGGAGCAATAGGGGCACACAGTCCGCCAGGTATCATCAGCTGTTCATCAGGCTGGAACTCTCTCAAGCACAGGCATGCTTTCTCCCGTGCTTTCCTTTGGCAAGAAGAACTACACAAAATCTGTAAGAACAGCACTGCAGCCTCCATAATAAAATTTAAGCTAAGGATGGTGCCATCATGCTCAGCCACACAGAAGCAATTGGTATGCTGGAAATGCTGCTTGTTTTATTAATCATCCTAATTTTTCATTGTGTTGTCTTCGTTCATGAACAGAAAAAGACAGGAAACAGCTATCTGCTCTTAGCCTGTGTATAACCTGCATAGTCACGAGGGATGCCACAGCCTTTGGCTGACGCATTTCAGTTTTAAAAACTAAGCAGACAAAACATGCACCCAGCCTAGGCCGTACGGTCATTAAAATCCCATTAAATGTTCCTACATGAAAATCATACCTGGACCACATGACTTATATGTACCAAGATCAAGGCTTCCATCTGACGTTTTCATCAGTATCCACAATGGCAAGGCCATGGCTTGTAGGCACCACCATAACACTAATTATGAGTAATAATTTCTAACCTAAACGATGAGGTAATAGTTTGCCAAGCCTGAACTCACAGCTCCAGTGTGACACACACACACATCCAAACCACCCACTGGTACTGCAAAAAGCAGGAATTGCTGTGCTTATTTATTTATTTCCACTGGGAGTAGCACATCCTATTGTAGAAAAGGGGGAAAACCATCCAACATTGCAGATATATGACTAATCTCTGTAACAAACAGGCACAGAAAATATACCCAGGAAAACAACCTAATAAGCCTAGTGGGCCCGATCCTCCTCTGCTCAGTATCCTTGATAGTCATTTACGTTATGCCAGGGAGTAGGATAACAAGAGTTCATCACCTCTGTTTTGTTCTGCACCATGTATATGTTCTGCACATATACAAATCAGAGCTATTAAAAAAAATTATCTCTAGCTTATATGCTACTATATTCCAACTACTAGTAAGTCCACTTAAGCTTTTGTTAGCCTAGGTAGGAATTGCATGTGGTTCCTTCCTACTACAGGAGCTAAATTTCCTTCAGCAGATGGTCCTCAGGCTTAATAAGTAAATGTAGAACAGAAGATATGAGTTGAAACATGAAAAAGAAGTAAGCAGGCTGCTATTATTAAACAAATTCCAGTCAGAGATTGCCAGTGCCTATATCTTTTCCTGGTTTTCTTCCCCAGACCCTGGAAGATAATATGATGACTGAGAAGATCACAAAACCAGCAGGTTACAAGGCTCACTTAGTAAGGGGAAATAAATTGAAATGCATTACTTAAAGTGCTTTTAAAAAATTAACCAGCTCAGCAAGCAACCCAGATCCTCAAAACCTATACAGCAAATTCTCTACTTCCAAAATGTTCCCCGTCTTCAACCTTCTAGGTCTGTTTCGGGGGTTTTTTTAACAGCACAATTATATGAAGGTATTCAGGGTGAGCAGAAATGCAGTTGAAATTATTGCTTTGCATGGTGTGAGGAGTGAGAGATTTCCCTTTTAAGCACTCTGCAAACTACTTCCAAAATTAGTTAATTAAGTCTTGGTCTACTTCATAAAATACTAGAAAAAAGATCTTTTGTAGGTTCACAGACAGTATACAGAGCAGAATTTGCACTTACCAGCAGACCATGTCAAGCATGGTCTCCTGGTCAGTCTCCTCACAGACAATTTTGCATATGCAAATAACACAAAAACCCCATGCACAGCCTACACAAACACAGTGACAACACCCTGCCAGCTGCTAGTTGTCAACCCAGACAGAGCTTGGTAAAACCAGAGTAGGGATCGCCCCTTTTGCTGTTTACCTGCGTGTTTTCCATGAGTCGTTCCTTCATGACCTGTTAGTTTAACATAGACAACATGGCACAAAACATCCAGTTTAATGGGCTCACAGGATGCAATCATGCAAAATCCCAAGGAAGCAGGGAACTTTGACCTCACCTGTTTATGTCACCCTTCTTGCTGTAATCCTCACTTTCTCCTGCTTAGCTCAGTTTTCTTTGTGGCAACACACCAACTACTTCACTGAGAGATCCCATTTTCCTTCTTAAAAATCAATTATTTCACAAAATAAACTTATACCCTTGTTGTCATACTATCTATTTTGGTTAACTCCTTTTACTTCTTACCTGATCTCCATTTGTTTCTAAATTCTCCAGATTTGTTATAAAGCCTCTGCTTCCATCAAGGCCAGATTAGTTCTCCTGAGAGGCTTACGGGCTAAGCTGCAGTTAGCTGGTTGCTCTGCAGGATGACCAACGAAGAAATAGCACGCTTGAGACCTCTGCTCCACAGAGATTTGGTGGGTTTTTAAAGTAATTTACCTTTTTGCTTGCAATGCAATTCCAAAGAAAGCATTATATAGCAATGAAGTCATAATGTCAAAGTGTTATTTACACTTTGATTGCAAGGGAACTGTTCTGCTAGCTATGCCCACTATTTTTGTTTGCTATGGTGTCACCTTCTGTGGCAGAGAGGGACGTCATTAGGAACATCTACACCAGCACTTCTCCCTTGTCTAACAAAGTGATCATTTAAAGTGTGATCACTGGTACTTACTAGAGATCAAAAGAAGGCAGCTGATGAAACTGAAGTTTGTCTGAGCACATGAGATGACTTTTCTTGTTATTCCAATTGCAATGGAAAGTTTTGATCCTGCAGCTGATCCACATGCCTGCAATCTGAGCCAAATTCTCCTGTCAGCCACAAGTTTGCCACACACTTTAGACCAGAGTCCTTCCAGGTGTAAGTCTACAGACTTCCATGCAATCAAATCACAACATATTTAGCCCACTGTTGCCTAGTTTTTTCTTTTCACTAAATCTTTTATCCAGGCTTCTAGGATGCTGCAGAAACCAAAGTGTATCACACAACCTCCCTGTATTAAACATACCAAATAAATTTAAAGAAGAAGGGTGACATGCAGCTGCCAAAGCATGCACTGACTTCCAAGATCTGCACCAGAAGACCTGAATAAAGCTGGAGCAGAACGATGCCTGGCATCCTCAGGGAGTGAGCTCCTCCGACAAGTTCCCTGACCTAAGAAAGCCCGATTCCCACAGCTCAGTCAGAGGGGACTGGTGGATAAAGAACAAGACAGACACACTGTCCCTGACCGCCTGCCTGCCTGAGGCAATGAGTGACACTCACTGAAGCATTTTCAGGGAAGACAATTCTACCTGGTTCATGTGTTACAAAACGAAGCAGCTTATCTAATACTGTAAGAAATGCATAGAAGTCAGAAACTTTCTCAGTCACTACTGCATGCCCAAGTCACTTTGAGCTCTGTGGGAAGGAAAAGAAGAATGGATGTCTTCAAAACCACAAGCACTTTCAACGAAACAAAATTACAATCTCTATTGTTTGTTAACAGCACTCAGCCTGCAACATCTAGCTGGGGAGTTCTGTCATGCAGCAGTGAGGCTTAAGGATTTTAAAAGGTTTTAAATTACAAATTATTACTAACCATCTTTATCAGCACAGAATTTAGAGTTCTAAGGTGGTAACAAAGGACAGCAGAAATTGTGCAAAGAGAACGCGTCTGCAGTTCGAAAAAGCACACAGTCTAAATAGACAAATCAGAGACTACACACTGCTGTTCGTGTTCCCAGACAAAGCTCATACATCTCAGTTTTTCAAATGTAGTCCAAGTCAGTAGTAACTGAAAAATCTGGGCTTCTGACAGCTATTCCGTGTTGTGACTGCAAAGCCTTAGAATCCTTGCCTGGGGCTTCCACGCTCTACCTCTATACAAACAATACACAATGTTAATTAAATGCACAAAAAAGAGGCTGAAAGAACACTAATGAAATTTGCAAATCTAAGCATTTGAAGGCTGCAAAATGCCAAAGTGAATGTCAGCTGCACCACCTTAATTATTGCCCTTTGTATATATTCCTTATGGTGGATTTTAATTACCTCAGTTGGTGCTGTTTTTCCACAGGTCCCCGCTTTCTCATTTGGTTCACAAAAAGAACAACACTCACTCAAGAGGAGATTGATGTCATTTGTCTTTATGCACCAAGTTTATGCAATCTGAGTCTTAAGTAAGCTGAGTCTCCTTTTGAAATACAGAGCTTACCACGATGAACTTACAAAACTATAATTTAGACATCTCATGGATATGTCAGTAATCCACCTTTTAAAGCAACAGCAGCTCAGTTGCTTAATTAAGTCCCAATTTCTTGCATGTTCCAAAGTCATATTCACTGTAAGCTGGCCAAACCTGGATACAGAAAATACTACTTCATTCTATATTCTATGATTTTCATCATGATAGAACCTCAGCATTTCTTTCTTATTTTTATAATATCCTAGAAGGTGGAGGAGTTAATCTCTCCAGTCCTATAGGGAACATCTCTTGCTCAGTCTCAGTTTGTCACTTCCCATACATCCTGTCATTTCTGTTTTGTTTGTCCAATATATTTGTCCCCACGCACATCAAACTGTTTAGGTAAATCTTTCTCTACTCCCCCACAGCCAATTCAACACCTTCGTAAGGCCAGTCCTAGTTTCCTGTTTATGTCCCCTCTCTCCCATCATCTTCTCATCCAGCCTCTGTCATTCTCCCACCCACTGTTTTATTTTACTGTTGAAGTTCAGCACATCTCCCCAGAACATGAGAAGTGAGATTCTTTTTTAAAGCCTCCTGACTTGGCCAAATTTAGGTCAATTTTCACAGGCACAAGAGGCGCAGACCTGACACANAATTGCAAAATTACAGTAACCCTGACACTCTTTTCTACAGCATTTAAAAAAAAAAATCAAACAACAAAAAAACCACACCACAAAAGCATCTAAGATATTTTAACAGTGAAAAACAACTAATTCTTCTCTTTTCATATTGGGAAATGACTAACATCTCTGGCTGAAATTTCAGGGGGAAGTAGGGATGAGTCAGCCCAAAACAGACCCTTGGTTGAAAAGCATCAGAGTTAATTAAAACTAAATAGGTAGCCTCAAGCAGAGGCCCCATTACAAGTCATTATAGGAAATTGATTAGTTTTATTGCAAGTTATGCTTTTTGTGGTCTCCATATGAGCTGTGATTACCCTGGTAAGATATCAGTCACATTTCTGAAGGAATTTGCAAAGTTATGGTCTACTGACTCTTAACATCAGTTCATTAGATTTATCTCATATTGTAAACACTGAGGGAATTAGGTTCTCACACATTCTTATTAAATATTTCACCCAAAGGGATCCATGCAGCTAATTATTATGTTTTGAATATGTTTTAAGTATGTTTTAAATGTATTGCATTCTTTAGTGTACAAAAGGCTACGTTGTTTTTTTTTTTTTCTCCATACTCCCTTTTCATTAGAACCAGTAGGATTCAATTTCCATGTAGTACTACCAAGTCTAGTTCCCTGGTTCATTTTAAGTCTGTGCCTTGAAATCTTAAGCATTTATTATCCTTGCTATTGGTAGTTTACCAGAAGGAGATTATGGAAGTGGTCTGGAGTGAGCACATTTGCAAACACTGATGCAGAATCCTACATAAGCAAGATTTCTTTTAAACCTTAAGTCATAAAAAAAGGCTCAGGCTCTGTCTTTTTAAGGTATATTTACTTCTGAAAGTAAACATATGTCTTTCTCACTTTCCTGACCTTCAGTTTTGGTTTGGCTCTTACATGCAAATCAGTTTTCCCCTGTCCTATTTGGGTCCAATTTCACTTTTGAGATATTGGGCTGAAGATTCTGCTGAGAGCAGACTGGAAGAGACATTGCATTACTGAAATCCTCAGTTTGATCCTCAGCTTAATTAAAACCCCTCTTCCTGTTTATATTTATTGTTTAGACAAACTATGCAGGGTCAGTGGTGCTCTGGCACAGCCTAATGAACCCTGATATAATTGGTAACTTGACTTTGGCTTTTCTTTAGGATTACTTCCCAGGTTTCTTGGAGGTTGTTGTATTTTAGCAAGGAAAAGTATTACTGACAGTAAATGAGCCTGCACATTTTTCAGCTGTGATTCTAGGAACATAACTGATAACAAGACTGGAACTGGAAAGGAAACCTTGAATCATGAATTGGTGTTCTTTGCTACTATAAGCATGGGAATCAAAGCTGAAAATAAATGTGTTTGGTTTCTGGCTTAGCAATGTTCACCTGCTTCACATTTCACACTTACATCTTTCCATTTGTTCTTGTGTCAATATTGTCTTTTACATTGAACAGGTCATCCCTCTGCAGAGCTTTAGCATCTTCCATGTATTCTGAAACAGCAACAAGAGACATTTCAAGATTTCATTTGCCTTCATCTAGGCACATCTTACAGCTGGTCCACAATACACTGGCAGCTGGCAACTGAATCCAGATGTTTTACCTCTACTCTTTCTGCAAATCTCCTCTCTTCTATCAAATCTTTTTCCCTAGTCCCCAGTACATGACTATGTGACTTCTATTACTCCAGTCCTTAAGGTTATGCAGTGATTCCTATATGATGTTCCACTTCTGCTTTGTTTTGATTTTGTCTTCCAATTTTATGCCATTGCTAAATTTAATTAGCAAATTTTCTCTTGCCTGAAAATTAGCCCTGAAGATACTGTTCATTTATTACTTTCATAGGTTTTTGTTCGTATTGTATAGCTGTTCTCTTGGCATGCCTATAAACACATTTCTTTTTATTAGGTCTAAGTGGTTGTCTAAGCAGTTAGCACAGTTGTTACTGTTTCTATCAACTTTAAAAGTGTTGTTTTTCATGGTTACTTGGCCCCTGGGTGGACTCGGAAACTGTGATGGCACTTTAGTCCAATTCCTCAATAATATGGTAACTAAAATGAAACTATTTTATTCGTTTAGTTCAGAAATATTACCCAGTGAGAAGAAAGGCATCCGTTCATGTTTCTCAGGACTGTTTTTCCCAAAGAATTCTGAAAACTCATTTCAGTCACATACTGAAATGTTTTTTTGAAATCCTGCGGGCTAGAAATCAAAGAAGGTGGGAGAAAATGGGTGTTTATAACAAAAGCTTCAATTCTGGGAAACCAGTGGCATTACAGAAAATTAACAGTTGTCTGTGGTTATGCAGTGGCTGAATCTGACCCTAAACCATTTTTTTTTAAAGATGAAATGGAAGTTCAGGCTTGAGAGACTTCAATGTGGCACCCTTCAACAGGTTAAAACACATAGAAAGCTAGAAACAGAATAACTGAGAAACAGCAGGCTTGACACAGTACTTGTTTCTAAGATCTGGTGTCTCAGTGTTATCCTTCAAGTTACCTCTTATTATCTGTCTTGGAGTATGATGCCTAACATCTTACTGAAGAAAAAGAGTCCCTGGATACTCAGTGCCCTCATCTCACCCTCATGAAAACTTTCAAAGCTCCAGGTGATTCAGCTTGGGCCCAGCATGTCCACAGCAAAAAGCAAACCCATTGCTCCCTTTTTAGGCCCAGAACACCCAAGTAGGAGCAGCTGGAGAAAAGGAAAACCCAGTAAGATCATAGCCAGTCCCCTGAGCACAGACTGTGCGCACTACATGCAGGAACTCTGTGACCCTTTCAGGTTTACCAATAACTTGAAGTAGCTGAGGGAGTATCTGTCGAGGGTGCCGATACTTTGATTTTGTGATCAAGGATAAAACCTAGGAGTCAATAGGTTGCATAATGCACATAATCCACAGCCTTCTTGTCATCTCAGACAAGGCATCGAACAATCTGTTAATCTACTGCCCAGTAAAATGAGCAATGTTTTACTGCAACCGGTAATAGCGCTGTGAAACATACTTTTTAATGCTCATGTAATATTCCAATATCATTGTTATTTCTAATTAATTGTATTACATGAGGTTTAGAGATCCCATCTGAGATTGTGACTGCACGCCACTCAGCAATGATGATCCATACACCCAGGTGCATGGATGCCAGCTGACAAGTAGAAGGCTGCAGACAGGCTGAGCTGGAACCAGAATAAGTCCACAACACATGGTTATGCAATAAGGATTAGACTGCACCTCTCTTGACTAGCATGCATGCTTTTCTACCAGATTACCTCATCTCTCACAAATGAATTATGATTTCTTTATGGAAGGAATCAACCACTCAGCGCTTCTCCTTATGCTGCAAAAAAATACATGTATTGAAATATAAAATATAAGCAAACAAAATAATCCCCCATAGAAAAAGTACTGTATCTGCTTGAGTGAAATGAAAGAAACCCAGCTGTGTTAATAGAGCTTTAATCTTATTAAACTTTCAAAGCAATTATGTGAATGCAATGATAAACAGGCATGAGATGTCTCCTAGTACTAGAAGCCAACAACTTCACTAACATAAACTTCTGCCACAGGGAATCACTCACTCACAGTCATTTTCCTGTCTGACACTGAGATTCTCCTTTGTTTCAGCTTCGTGGCATCAGGAATAGACAATGAACAAACGCACCTTATTAACAGGGATTCCAGCAGAGACAAGCCTACAAAATGCTCTCTCTGAAGGAAACCACAATGGACACAGGCATGGTACAGCTCAAGGTGAAGGTGCAAACATAAAAACAGGCATAAATCAGAGTCATGCTCTTTTTCCACAGTTCCACAATCTTTCCTTTGGCACAAGAGGCAGCCAATGTCAGAGCCAACTAAAAGTTGCGATCGTTCCCTTTATATCTGGTTCTCCACTCACCTTTGGTCAAGCTTGCTGCTGCAGCTGTCTGATTCAAGTCCTTCTAAGATGGGCTGCCTCCTCCTCTCAAAATCTTTCATCATCTGTTCATAAAGAAAAACAGAGCTCCCTTTTGCTGTCTGAACTACATGAGTCATTATCAGCAACAATTGAGAGAGGGAGAACAAAAGAACTCACTTCTTTCCCACAAAGACGTTTCTGGCACACTTGCTAACGCACTATTTTTGCTAAATGCTTTCATACATGTCAAGGGAATGTGATGTCTGATTACTGGTTCAGAAGGACACTTGGCAGCTGTGCGCCAACATCATACAGAGAAATGATTTACACTTGAATACACAGTTTACCTACAATCAAACTCGAATTCAAGAACTGCTTTGCCTGGGCCAAAACCAAACTGCTTTGGTAACAAGTGCAAAAGGGAGCACTACTAGCACAAGCCCTCCTGCTCATACAGTACAGTGAATGCCACTCACAGCCCAGATACGTGAAGAAGAAAGACAAAACTGAGTGTGAACCAGGTTGGAAAGTTTTTACAGAGTGTAAAGACAGCGTGCTAAAAAGACTGCTGGATTCCAAGGCTCCAACCCAGCCTTGCAAAACACAAAGACATACTAAATATATTTTAGTGCTACATGAGGCAATACAGTCCCTAAAAACTATATTTCTACAAAAATATTCATTGGAGCTACTCTAAATCACAGTGGTAATTTATTTGTTGGGTTTGTTCCATGGTACTTCATAGAGAGAAAGCTAACTATCAGTGAGAGCAACCAGAATTCAATAATGTATCTTTCTTTACAAGTTCAGCAGAATATTGTGGTTTGCACTTATACATTTCTTTCTCCTGGAAACAATCACAGGTAAAAAGAAAACAAAGCAATGATATTTTTTGTTGACCTATGACACTATGCATAATAAACAGAAGCAGAGAATTCAGCTGGTTGTTTTGGAAATTGTTGTTCAAAATATACTTGAAAATCAGTCATTTCAGCTCACAGCCTTCTACTGTTGTTTCAGCATTTACAATTCTTAGAATATGGTTCTATGTTACCTCATATAATCAAGTAAAGTATCTTCATAAGCAACTTAAAAATTCTTTTGAAAGTTGGGTGTAGCAGATATATTGAGACAATAAGCATTCACTTCATGGACTCCCTGCTCAATACAGGACCATGTTTTAAGGAAAGCAGTTTGATTCTGGAACAAGCTTCAAACAGATGGAAAGCAACACGATGGGAACAAAAGATGAAGGAGTGCACACTGTGCAATTTTTGTTAGCAAGTGTCACTTTACTATCATGAATGAGGCTGTGGCAGCTAACAGCAACACTTCAGAAAGGCAAAGCTAAGGATTATTTTGTATTACATAATCCAGAAGGGGGGGGGGGGGGAAACAAAAAAAAAAAAAGGGAAATGGTCTTGAAAAACAAGAGCCTCTTAAAAATGTGAAGCTTCTTCTCTGCCTTTAGCTTTTTAAACTTTTATCCTTTTTGATTAGGGTGGATTTAGTGGGCCCGTGTAAACCTCATGAAGTGCAACAAAGCCAAGCTCAAGGGCCTGCATGAGTCAGGGCACTCCCAAAGTACGAATAAAGGCTGGGGGATGAAGGGATTGAGAGCTACCCTGAGGGGGAGGAACTGGACCTATTGGTTGACAAGAAGCTCAGTGTGATCCATCAATGTGCCCTCGCAGCCCAGAAAGCCAGTTGTGTCCTGAGCTGCATCAAAAGCAGCGTGGGCAGCAGGGCAAGGGAGGGGATTCTGCCCCTCTGCTCTGCTCTGCTGAGACCCCACCTGGAATGCTGCATCCAGCTCTGGAGCCCCAACATAAGAAGGACATGGACCTACAGGTGCAAGTACAGAGGAGGCCATGAAGGTGATCAAAGGGCTGGAGCACCTCTGCTATGGAGACATGTAGATCCTTCTGGTTTTAAATCAAAACCAACAGTTACACTTTAATTCTGGATCTTGGTCTATGGAGAAAAAGAGAAATACTGTAGTGCTCATAAACAAAGCAAGTATCAGTTAATGCAAGGGCCTTTTGCCAACAGGACCTGCCTTCCAATCATCATTAACTTAAAATTAATCTAGCTTTGCTCCAGTTGTATGAAAACTTTTATTTAGAATCCTAATTCTACACCCACTACTGCAATAATAACAGGTTTCTACAACAAAATATCGGGTAGAAACAACACTGAAAGCTGTGTCTATTATTAGGAAATAGTGATTTTATCTATATTAATTTGTATGTGTCCTGTTACTCAGAAATTATGAACAGCAGGTGGTTTAGAGATTTCCTTCATCCATGATGCACCTCATAAAATAACATTGCTTGTTACATTTCTAGGAAAAAAACAAGTCCTTCCCATCAAAGCCAACAGCATGATCAGAAAACAAAAATCAGTGGTCTAACTCAGTGCTAGAGGTGCAAGGTGGCCAGTCATGACTGAAGAGCAAATAAACCTTCTGGCCCTTTTGTAAGAGGCAGTAACCTTTGGAGGCAGAGTAGAGGAACAGATGGAAGCAACGTTCCTTCAGTTCCTGGTGTCTAAACCAAACAGGGTTTGCAAAAACAGATTTTCAGTCCAGTGGCTGGGCCTAGTCACTGTGATCACACTCACATTAGTAAATTAAACAAGTCTGGGACCAGTCTCTGCCCCCGAGGCCAGCTGGCACAGGGCATCTAATGTCCAGTCTATGAAAGCCTCAAAAAGTCCGTGAAAGCACAGTCTGCCGATTTGCAGCAGCAGCAAGATGTATCCCCTAACTCACACCCGGGAATATTTTGGGATACTGCTCATTGGCCCAGGCTAAAACCATGTAAGGATTAGGAGAATCAGTAGAAACAACTGAGTTCCGGTGCTCAGGGACATCCTGTCAATTTGCTGGTATCAGCGGAGCTTTAAAGAGTCTGTACACTTTCCACACTTTGATCTGTGCCAATGCCCTCACCAGGTCCTTGTGGCAAGAACCCTCACAGGCAGTGGCATTTCTTGCCCTGAAATCAAAGACTCCCGGGTGCATTGTCTAAGAGCTCAGACTCCTGTGTACTGAGCCATTCCCCTGATGGCATGATCCCTGGCTCTTCCCTACTGCCCATGCACCGGGATCTCTCTGCACAACAGCAGAGCAGAGCTTCTGGCTGCCCTCTGGTGCAAATCCTGGCACCGGCATCCAAGTGCTGTGAAACGCAGCCAGAAAGGGGAAATGTCCCAAACCTCTGCAGCCGCTTGCTGAGGAAAGTTGTGCTGAAGCTGTGCCTGAGCTTGCCAGGGCCTGCTCAACAGGGATTTTCTATTTGGAGGCACTATGACTACTTTTACTTTCTGTATTTCCAATGCAGCTTTAAATGTCAGTGGAAATCTACTAATTTTGGGGGAAACCAACTGAACCACAACAGAGAAAACAGGGCACACAGATTCCCTGATATATTGTTACCTGAACTACAGGTTCAGCTCCTCTGCAATTATTCATTGACATTAATGTGGATGGAAGAGTTCACCAGCATTTTCCAGCATGGTAATGCCCAATTTCACCCCTGCAAAACCCATCCAAGAATTCTTGGCATGTTGATACTCTCCCAATGACTCAGCCTGCCATAGAAAAAGGAAGTAGATGAGGGAATTTTAGGAAGGAAAGGGGCTGAAACCATACACACAGCTAAGAACAGTCAACTGCATGCAGAAAAAGCAGGAAATACAAGTGCTTGGACAAAAAGAGGAGAAAGTAGGAATACACACAAACAGAAAGGAAAATACAAAGACTGATTTGCATGGAAGGGGAGATGGGAGAAAAGGATGTGAAGAGACTCTGAAATGAGGAGAAAAGAAAATGGGACAAATCAGACAAAAGGGAAATTATATATGTCCTGGTATAGAGCAGGCAAGAGCATGAGGGAGTCTTGTTCAGGGGGGAGAGAGCATACACAAGGACAACCTGGAATGAGACAGAGCCAGCAAGGCCACGAAGAAGAAACTGATGAGCCTAACTAATTCAGTACTAAAAACCCTATATGTTGTAAAGTGAATTTTAAAAGACATTTCAGGCTTGAACACTCGCTTTTACAAATTACAAAATTAAGGGCTTGAACTTGTACATAGAAGATCTATTATTCTCACCTCCCTGTGGCAAAACACAAAATAAAGCTCCTATAGGAGCACACTAAAAGCAATTGTTTGGAATGACACTACCCTCTGGTGGTCAAATAATACAATTATCTGTACACCAGGAAGTAAAATATTCACAGCTGGTCGTACAGATACCTTGAAGATGCAATCAATTCCAATCCATACTCCAGTAATCCACCTCGAGACCGTGCTGTTGAATCAAACATCTACCTTATTAGTCTGTTCTAAAATGACAAATTCACGACTGGTCATAGGCACAAGTAACTGTCCAAGGCTCTGAAAGAGACCACGGTTCTTTTTCTGCCGCGTTACATCCACACAGCATCATTGCCGGGAAAAGCAGTTGCTTCAATGCATAGTTTTCATGGAGGTGCTTTGAGACTTAGGTAGTGACTTAGCACAGTCACAGCTCCTGCCTTGCCTCACTCTTTTTTCTTTTTTTTTTTTTTTTGACATCTAATATTTTTAAAACAGTAAAAGCCAAATATTAACTGCTCTGTCATTTTCTCCTTTCCTCTCTTTACATCATCACTGTTCAACTGCTGTTTTTTCCCCTCTCCTGTAAAAAACAACCCTATTTCTCAGAGCCAAATGCGCCTTCCAAATACTCTTTTATGCCCAGACTTCTTAAACCCAGGTGTCTCAATGGTCCTACATTTCTGGAAATGAGCAAGAGGTCATCACGTCACTCCCTTCTAGAGAAACAATTCTGTATGTTTCAACTTTGATCCTTATGGTAGGCTGACCTTCAACTAAAAGTTTGCTGTTGTTGCTTGGAAGCAATATATCTGTGTATTGCCTCCTTGCAAGAAACACACTGTGCGGACCTTGATCGGGCAAGTCATTCCTGCGAGGTCTGATAAACTGACATTGATGCCACCTTGTGGCAAAACTACTGGATACCGGAATTCTGGAAAAACATTCAGCATTTGCCCCTCCTTGCAGGTGCATTGAATTGCGGCACAGTGGTTATTGCTGCTTGCAGCACTTCATTTTTAGAGTTCATAAAATCAGTATTTGGACACTTCTAAAATCATATTGCCAGTCAGTGACAGAGAGGAGGAAAAGTAGGAAAAAGCACCACAGAACACATTTATTTTTGTTTTATTAGGGTGAAAACTAAATCGGTACACCCAATGACACATGGCACAACCATTTGTGTGCTCAGAGCTCAGGCATTTCTTTCTCTTGTCCCATCAGAAAAACACTCTGGCAAGAGGTACTACCCATCCCAAACATTGCAAAACAGCACCGCAGGGGGAGACTGAAGGAAAACTCAGCCCCAGCCTAACAGGACAGGAAGCATTTCCCAATTACCTCACGCTGGGCTCACCCTTCTCAGTTACCAGGCCCAAAGAATTACCCTAAAGGAGCCCATGCCTGTTTTCCCAGGACAATCTCGATGCTATTTGGGCCCTGCTATGAATGCCAACATTACCACATTCAGCAGAATGAGGCCTATCCCTATTTTTAGCATTGCTTCCACTGGAGGAGCCCAAGAATCACCACCTGCTTCCTCCGGGCGCTCTGTCAAACACCCTTCTCCCAGCAAGCGAGTGGGAGGAGGAGGCTGAATCAATCTGCGCACCTGCATTTTGCACCACCAGGTTCCCAAAAACACAGGAAAGAAACCTGTCTTGTTACAAAATGTGGTAAATGTAAGCATTTTCTTAAGTGGATGTTCTCTAATATTTGATCTTTGTATATTTCAAGCCAAATCAAAAAGAAAGGAGGTTTAATCCATGAAACAGAGCAGTTATGAAGCTCTAAGTGATGTCCAGGTGTTAGAAAAACAAATTGTCAGTAGAATTGCCTTGTTAAGGTTTAGGGCTCAACCTGTTTCAATGACCTCAGACCTAGGGGGAGGATAGCAAAGCTTGGGAAGAACATGTTACCGCTGATAGTGGACGCAACACAGAATTTACAGGCCACAAGGACATTTGGCAGAACTCACCAGATAAGGAAGAAACTAAGAAAGACAACTCAGCAACTGTGCTGAATCGGCTCCAACTGGGTAAAAGGTAATTCTGGCGGGGGAGATCCTGACCACCAACTCACGCACCACTGACCCAAGAAACCCACCGACTGAAAAAAGATAAACACTGAGCATTTAGAGGAATTAGCATGAGAAGTGAGAGAATCATTAACCAATGGAAGATAGAGTAGTAATTAATATGAGAACTATGTAACTTGTAGTCAATAAGCAAATCTTATGAGGAGTGGCTGAAGGAGCTGGAGGTGCTTAGTCTGGAGAAAAGGAGGTTCAGGGGGGACCTTGTCTCTCTACAACTGCCTGAAAGGAGGCTGTAGCCACGTGGGGGTCGGTCTCTTCTTCCAGGTAAGGAGAGGATGAGAGGGCNGGTAAGGAGAAGATGAGAGGGCATAGCGTTTAACTGTGTCAAGGGAGGCTTAGGCTGGCCATTAGGAAGAATTTCTTCACAGAAGGGGTGATTAGACATTGGAATGGGCTGTGCAGGGAGGTGGTGGAGTCACCATCCCTGGAGGTGTTTAAGGAAAGACTGGACGTGGCACTCGGTGCCATGGTCTATTGCCATGGTGGTGCTCGGTCACAGAATGGACTTTACGTCATGTTAGAGGTCTTCTCTAACCTAATTGATTCTGTGGTTCT
>WEIT01019407.1:127385-152428 GCA_013389985.1 Dryoscopus gambensis | reverse complement strand
AAGCAGGAAAATAGGAAGGACAAATGAGAATATGTACCGCATTACTGGACATTAATATTTTAATATTAACAAAAAGACGACAAAAAAAGTTTTCTGGAAACATGAAAAAAAAAAGCAAAAATAAGGAACGTTATAAACACATTTTTATCACAAATCCATAAAACACACATCTAATTCAAGAGGAATGGCTAAAAAAGCATGGTGAGACATTCCATCTTTGGAAAATTGAGGTATCCACAAATTCTGTGACATGAATCCTACCATAGTTTACTAAGAACTTGGAGAGGTATTTTCTTCATAATTCACAAATGATGATATTAATTTCTCAGCAAGAACTTGTGCAGCTTAGTTTGGATGTTTGTTTTTGCTACAATATTTCTGTAACAGCAGTGCCTGTGCACATGATGATGTGAGAGAGCTGTGTTGAAGGCAGTGGGATCATTCCTGCACACAGTGGACGCCTGACAACCCCCTGCCTGCTCATGAGGCAAGTCTGATCTCGAGAGCTGCAGAAAGGTTTTCTTTAAGAAAAGACACAGCCCAACAGAGCCAATATAAACCTAGAGATTTCTCTATGATATTCAGAAGCATGCTTGGAACTGCTGTGCCCTCTGAAAGGACATCTTGCTATCCACTGGTTGTTTTTTGGTTTGGGGTTGTTGGTTTTATTTTCATTTGTTACTAAGGTATTACCTTAGCTGTTACATTATACAGGAATATATGAATCACCAAGTTGTATACTTTTTCAACTCCTACAGTTAGATTATGTTAAGATAAAAATTGCTTGTCTCAAAAATGAAATTCCTGAAAAAAAACTGTGTCCAAAAGCAACTATCCTGTACTAACCTGAAGGAGGCCTGAGTGTTGACAGAAAAACCACAAGATGAAATCTTGTGCCTTATTAAGGACAAATAATAGAGAGAAAACCAACTTATTTTAGTCCCTCCTTTGATGAGGCAAAGAAACATAAAGCAGTTTTAAAAAACTTATTTTCTCTGGGAGAAGGTTCCTCTACTTTAGGAAATGCCTATGTAGAGATATCAATAGAGACAGAGTTTCCTGATGAGTCCCTCGAGAGAACTTAAAGGATTTGCCTACAAGTTCTGAGCACAGAATTTCCTCCTAAAACCTTGGTATTTTTTTTCTTCCTCTTAAGGAATTTCAAAGAGATATCTAATTTCTGAACACTTCCAACTTTTTGTTGTTCATCTACACAATATCTGTAGAATTTAAGCTTTTCCAGCCCAAGGCTTGATGTCACATCTTTCAATATGGAACATATGGACCTATCCCACAAAACCAGATCATATGAAACTATATTTTCTCCTGTGGTGCAGGAAGACCATTAAGGCTTTGTTGCAGAAAGTTTGGTTCATGCACACCAGCAAGTATTTTATCTGAATAAAAATTATTTCAATGTTAACAAAAAATAAGATTTGCATGAAAATGGAACTTAAAAATGAGCCTGAAAGAGCTAAGCCTATGATATCAGAGTCCATGGTATATGGTAAACTCTTTGTCTCTCTGTTTGTCACAAGATGGGATATTTAGACTATATCCTGATTTTTGAAATTTTAATCCATAAAAGGTGTTTCATATTCTAGTGACTTGTATCTCAGTAGTATCTTTTTCATTTAAAATTTCCCTTGCAAATTTCTGAGCTTTTTAGAAATTTAATAAAGAAACCAGAAAGGAACTCTTGTTAGGAGTACATTTCCTTAAGTATAACAGAAATAACAGAATACTTTTTTTTTTCTGATTTCAAAATTACACATGTGAATCCATTTTAAAAGAAACATCGAGAAAATACTTACCAATTTTTGGAATTAGGTTATTCTGAAGATAGAGAATTTTTAAATCTCGACACCATTTGTCAAGATGCTCTAGTTTTTCTATTTCCTGCTGATGTAAAGAGATTTCTTCCAGTGAAAATATTTCACAGTTGTTATGTTCTGCACGTCTTCTAACAAGATCTTCAGTGACTGAAAGAAACATTAGATGTCATATTTCCTTTTAATCATTTTCTGCCATCTGACTTAAGAGCAAATTATAAAATCATTAAAATATTTTGTTCCACCATACCAAATAGCCCGGTAGGAATGACAACGAAAATAAAATCTGCAAGAAAAGATATTAAGATATCAAGATATCAAGTACCAAGTAGCTTCTACCCACTCTGCCACAGTAAAAATCTTTTGTGAAACACAGTCATGTCACCTGTAACATTTGGAAAGATCCATACAAAAATTGCTGAGTCTTCCATAAGTGTGATACAATCCTTGCAGAAATTAACCCAGCAGCCACTATTTTCAGCATAGCTTGGGTTGCATATTGATTCATGTAGACAAGCAGTGGAGTGTTTTATGCTGTTTTATTTCCAGATGCCAGATGTTCACATCACAGACAGCAGAGGGGGGTGGGGGTGGGGAGCAAGCTACAGTGTGTCATCATATTCTTCCACCAGCACAGTGTGCACAGAAATAAGCAAGATAAATGCTGAAAGTGGGCAGATATCTTTTATGCCATAATTAATTCATGCTTATAAACATTTATGTTAGAATGAAATGTATACCCGGTATTTCTTAGGCACTACCAGCTCATCAGAGCCAGCAAAGGAGTTTCAGGGGCTGAAAAACACCAGAGACCTGGGTTCAGAGTTATCATGCTGTAGTATTTAATGCCAGGCAGTCTTTCAAACAGTGAAAAGGCTCTGTATTATGAAGGTAAACAGATTCTATGAGAACCAGTGCTCACTCCTGAGCTAGATGCTAGAACTTTGTTTCCAACACATTGAACCAAAAAGTGCCAGCATTTTCCTCTCGACAGGCACTGGACTACAGTGAAGTACTGAGGAAAAAAATAGGGTTTTTATCAAATTAGCATAGGTATCTTCAGGATGTTTAGTGCTGAAAAAAGACAAGCAAGCCTTTCAAAAGGACTCTGAAGAAAAATAAGTAAAAAGAAAAATATATAAAGATCTATGAAAACAAACTGTTCCTACCATGCATTAATAAAAAGTACTCTTTCACTTCTTTGTCTCACGGAGGTTTTGTGAAATCATCCAGTTTTATTAGTGGTCCTGGAATGGCTGCACACATTCACACAGACCAGCAAATTATGTACCAGTACAGCCCAAACTCACATGTGTCTGTGCAGCTCCTCTATCTGCAGTCTTTGGGAAAGGGGTGAAACTGTTTTTGTTTATATTATATTATTTCTAGATGTCAAGGCTTAAAGCTCCCTTCTGCTCAACAGTTTTTCACCTGACAGAATTAATTTACAGAATTAAATGTGGAGATGCAGATACTGATCGAAGAGGGGAACCTGTCAGCACATAAATCATACTGGGAAACGTGTCTTTGTCTCTTTCAACCATGTTGAGCAGGTTTGTTGCATCTGAACAATCATCTTCCCTTCAACTTGAACTTGATTAAAGTAACAGAGAAAAGAGGGAAAAAAGTCAATAATCATGACTAAATACTTTAGTCTTCACAGTAAATATGAAAAAATACTGACATTTCTAGTAAGTGAATTGGCAAATCTGCTGGAAATAAAAAAAAAAAAAAAAAAAAAGGTCTGCTTACTACTGTGTTTGGTTGCAGATTTTTCAGTGCCACTATTTCCAGGTAATTTTAAGCAAAAAAACAATACTCCCCAATCTGCATACATACACACTCTTGGCAATATTATGCTCTATACCCTTTATACAAAAAGAAGTCATACAAACTATTCCTGACAGCTTTTATTTACAGACCAGTTTCCATTTGCTGGTGAAAATTGAAATTATTGTTGCAGCAATTTTGCAAAAAATGTCCAGAATCATTAACAGATGATTTGCAAAGCAGAGACAATCATTCACAATAGAAGCTACAGTGAAGCTTTAGAAACCTAATTTGGGATCCTGTTATAGGGAACCAACTGAATATTTTACATTTTGTATAAGGTCTAGTTCATTGAAGAGGAATGAGGGAAACAAGCTTGCTTATATAAAATTTTAGATAACAGCATTTCCAGGACTTTGAAAAGACACACTGAACTCACTGAGAAGTTCATTAACCAGATTTTCTGGTGTTGTGTGCAGTAACAGGAGACTGGACCAGTGACCTGAGAGATCACAGCTACTCCCAGGTTCCAATGAACACAGGAGGAAATAAGGGATGGCATCAATCAAGTGGAGAGAACAAATCTTGAAGTTCTAATTCCTGGGCTTCCAAAAATTACATGTTTTACTCAAAAAAGGAAGCAGAAATGAAGGATAACATTAAAGAAATTGAAAGAATAAGCAGGTGGACAGCTGCAGGTGTATCACGAAATAGTGGGGAAAGCTGCATTTCAGAAAAGTGAAGTATGCAACCATTACTTTAAGACTCAAATTCATGCTGCGCTGTTCAGGAGATAAAATCAGTCTCCTTCAGGCAGTGCCTGCTCAAAGAGGGCATCTGCCAGCTTCATGCAGGGAGAAGGAGCTCCTGTCCAAAGCACTGCTGTAGCCCAGCACGGGACTGGCAGCCAAGTGATAATATACAATCAAAACAGATTACAAGAAACATCACAGAGGAAGAGAAGTCCTTTTCATGAGTAATAGGTGTGAGCTCTCAGTCTTCTGGGTCATACTGCTGTACCTGTAAAAGGTGATCGATTCGTAACCAATAGTGTGGAGTATTTTACCTCATTTGGGGTTTTTTCACACCTGACAGACCTGAGCTCAGACACGAATCATCCCATCCAGCATCTCCCCTTGCAGGGGCTGCCCCGCACAGGGAGGGGTCTCCACCTGAGCCCCCGCAGTCCCCACGGCTGGGCCCCTCGGGGGCTGTTTTGAGAGGCAAGGAACCCCTGTGCTGTACATGGTGAGATAAAAGGGGGGTAATTGCCAGGGAGGAGGGAAACCGGACAATCAACCAAGGGAGGCAGGAGGGCAGGGGGCTGCCAGGGGAGTGTGGGGATGGTGGGGAAGGGAGGTAACCGTGGTGAGAGGGAACGTGAATCAGAGAACTGCTTAGAGTGGAAAACACCTTTAAGATCATCGAGTACAACCCAGCACTGACAGATCCACCACGAAACCATGTCCTTCAATGTCACATCTACATGGGTGTTAAATAACGCCAGGGGTGGTGACTTCACCACTCCCCTGCTCAGCCTGTTCCAGTGCTTGACAACCCCTTCCATGAACAAATTTTTCCCAATATCTAATCTAAACCTCCCCTGGCAAAACTTGAGGCCGTCTCCTCTTGTCCTGACACCTGTTACATGGGAGAAGAAGGCGACCGCCCTCTGGCTACAGCCTCCTTTCAGGGAGTTTTAGAGAGCGATAAGGTCTCCCCTGAGCCTCCAAGCTGAACACCCCCAGCGCCCTCAGCCGCTCCCCATAAGATTTGTGCTCCAGCCCCTTCCCCAGCTTTGTTGCCCTTCTGCGGACACGAAGGAGGTGTGCAGGGCGCGGGGCACGTCCTGGAGAAGAGAGCCAGGGCCGGGGCCGGGGCCGGGGAGAGGAGAGGAGGGAAGNGCTGAGGGCGGCGCCGAGGCCCTGCTTTAACCCCGAGCAGGAGCCGCACCGCCCCGGCGGCCCCCGGCCCCTGCCTTCCCTCGCCAGGCAGAGATGAAATGTCTTTTCCTGAGGCATAAATCTCACGTCTTGTCCTTTGCATGACACTTCTGTCCTCCTCCTGCATATCCGTCAACTAGTTTGCCTCACACATTTTGGGCTGAAAGCATATTTTCCGTTGTTTTTGAAAGCAGCCTGTTCCCAGTGATTCATAGGCTTGAACAATTTTAGAATCATAGAACAATTTAGGTTGGAAAATACCTTTAAGATCATGAAGTCCACCCGTTAACCCAATGCTGCCAAGTCACCACTAAACCATGTCTCTCAGTGCCAGGTCTACGCCTCCTTCAAATTTTCCTAGAGATGGTGACTCTGCCATGTCCCTGGGCAGCCTGTTCCAATTCCGGATCACAGCTGTCAGCAGATCAAAGTGGTAACATCAGGAAAGTCGGTCTGTATTTCCTACCTGTCTTCATTAACCTAATGGTCTAATCAAACCTAAAGGTCATCTTCTGCTAACAGGAAATTAACCTATAAATTTAAATAAGGCAGTAGAATTTCTTAAAATTATCAAATTTGTTTATTTAGCAATTTACCTCTGATGTAAATGCAACACCCCACAGTCACACTGCAGCTTTCTACCTGTATTGCAGATTAGAGGATAGGAGTATGAAGGTGCAATTGAGTTGAGGCTCCTGAGGTTTGTAGAGATAATGGGATGCAAAGGAGCAGAAGTATTTTATGCACTTTAACTCCATAGTATTTGTCCTTGCCTATTTGACTGGGTAAGTAGCAACTCCACTCAGGACAGGGAGGTTTACACAGCTGGTTGGACATCAATACTGTGGCCTGTTATAAATAAGAGGCCAGATTATCAATTTAGCAATTGCCCATTCATTTTATACTTCATTGTAGTTTTTTGTTCATTACCTGAATGTTATATTTCGTTCTTTATTAACTGTTACTGCTAATCATCCTGTTGTAAGAAACCTACAACTCCTTATCAGTAAACTACTCCTTATCAGGATATATAAATTTAAGGAATCCCTACCCTTCCCCGTTGCCTAGCTACCCCCCCTCCCAGGCCTGTGTGAAGATACCAGAGGGAAGAAAAAAACAGAAAACCTGATATGCAAACGAAAGCCCAAAGGACCCTTGGGAGAAACAATGAACCCCTAGAAAAATAAGTTAAAGACGAGCCAACAAACTTTTTAAGAAAATCAACCCAATTATATGATCAGTTGGAAGGAGAACATCACCTGACCAGCTTTTGGGTTTCGTTTTTGATCACTACAAGCAAAGAGGGCTGACTGAGAGCACCCCCCCTCCGATGAAGAGATGAAATTGCCTTCCTGGCCACTCCCCTGTGAGGAGAGAAGGCCCGGTCTTATCACTTTGAGTGGCAAGGCCGTAATCCTCTTCCCCCACGTCGAAGCTGGGAGCAGCGGCGGTGTGCGCAGCCTGCCAGGCCCCCACCCAAGCTGATCACTTTTAGTAAAGGCTTTTAAAGGACTCGCAGTTCTGCCCGTTTTAATTTCATGGCCCAGGGCCCTTGCACAGAATCACAGATATTAAAGAAGGGCCTGGTTCTGCTACCTACACACTTATATCAAATTGCAGGCCTCTTCAAATAATGACCTCTTTGCTAGTAATATTAATTTTTTACTTGGGAGCAGAATTCACAATCAAGGTATTCAATTTCAAACGAGGAAAAAATCTTTTTGCTGCATATGGTGTTTTAAACCCTGTGTTTATGTTGTATTACATTGAAATGCCTATGTTATTTTGTTAAGCTAAAAACAAGGGAGGAGGGTGTTCCTCCCTTTTTCAGAGATTCTAGATGATAGTTCTAAAGAAAGAAGTATAAAATCTGCAATTAATTAAATTGCCAAATACCAAGGTGTGGTGGGTTTACTTTGGCAGGATTCCAGGTGCCCACCAGCTTTTGTCCTCACTTCCCAACTTCAACAGAGGAGGAGGACAAAATATGACGAGAAGTTTATGGATTGAGATAAGGGCAGGGACACCAAAAACCATTGCCATCATGGGAAAAACCGATTCAACTTGAGGAAATTAATTGAACTTTTTGCCAATTAAACAGAGTAGGATAGAGAGACATAATGACAAATCTAAATCCACCCTCCTTTTACTTCTCCCTTCTCCCCAGCTCAACTTCACTCCAAACCCTTGTACCTCTATGTCCTGAGTTAAGCCATTGTTTGTTTTAATCAGTATCTGTGTAGGTCCTGTTTGACAAATCTAGTTAAGCTGCAGGACTACTTGTTCAAGCAGGTAACGTCTCACTTGTGATGAGCACAAAAGAAGAATTCTCTGTACACCAGTGACTGAGAAGCTCTCAGAGTGTGTTTGTTTTTCTCTTGTGAAGAAGAGTTTTGTTTATGACTCAGGGCTAAATTATTCAGGAAGACAGGACGCAGCACTGTGGATCATGTGTTTGCAACACACTGGTCCTGACCTGGTGGTCTGGCACACACAGGGCAAAGCTAGGTGCTGAAGTATGTAATTTGCTGTGTTCTTTAATTTCACACAGGGTTTTTTTTGCTTAAATTATGTACCAAGAGCTTTCATCAGCCCAAGCCTGAAATCCTAGCACGAAGCAATGTACATGCCAGAGATAACGTAAAGAACAACATTACAAACAGGAGAATGGAGATGAGAAGGAAAAAAAAGTCCCATCTGATGCGCCTTTACTGAAGAAATTCACTTCAGCGCTTTAATACATTACAACTTTATTCATTAAATGTGTAAACAATGCAGTATATATTTCTATGTCATGGCAAAAATAATCTTTATAGCAATATTATTACAGTGCATCAGAAGTATTTTGATCTTTGTCCATATGTACACTCATGTAAGGTGCTCCAACCCCAGCAAACTGATATCCATGGACAAAGCTGCTGAAATGCTGCAGCTCAGAGCCTCAGCTGTGTAAACCAGCTGATTGATACCCACTCAGAATTTGAACCTATGTATTTCTATTCATTTCCTATTTATTTACTGTTTTTTCAAATATTTTTATTTGAATTTTTTTTCCTGTGGTGCTAAGTAACACAGTCACTGGTACAAAACAAGGCTTTACATTTGCACTAAAGCACCAATAAACCTTCCCCCCAAAAGCACACAATCTGCAGGGCAGGACATAAACTCATGAATAACGGATTCACTGAAATATATGCAATTCCAAATAATAATTATCTTCATTACTGAAAACACCCTCAAATACAAGAATAAATGAGAACAGGAACAACTTTACTGATATAGAAATGCCAGAGATGGGGGGGGAAAAAGCAGCATGAGAAAACATAAAAAAAGAAACAATATAAACGAAGTAACAATTTTCCTCAGTGTATACAGAAGCATGCAAAGAGGTTTATGAAATAGTGCAGCCAATTCATAAAAATGTACATCAAAAAGCAGATTTTGCAAAACTGGACAAAGTGGTGATAACCTGTATTCTATACCATGCTTATTCCATATAACCTAAATAAAAGATGTTAATCTTTGTATGGTTTGGCCTCTATGAGTAATGCTTTCAGGATAACTATAAACCAGCCTTGCTCACAGACCAGAAGCACTATAAATTAAGGGATGGCATCAATATTATCATCTTCCATGTGAACATTCCTGCTATAAAGCACTACGTGATATATACTCAGGAATGACCCTGATATTCAGCTGAACACAGCTGAAGTAAGAGAGTGTAAAACAAGGTGTAATGATAAAAACAATATATTAAAAAAGTAATAAATGGTATGAGAAGATACACAGGGAGTTATAAATCTATGTCTCAAAATTTCTATTTGATTCTCTTTCTCTAAATAAGGTGCTATATTAAAGGGGAGTAAGTGTTTAATCACTGCAGACAAAAAAAAAATAAAATTCTAGTTGTTTTCTCTGTTTGTAGATGTGTCAGTTAATCACTAATCAATAAGTGGGTTTACTCTGAGAGAATTACATTCCAGAATTATCCTAGGCTTGATACTGTAGTTAACAGAGGCTGCAAATACTCATTACCTCTGCAAGTCTAGATTTAAACATTTAGTTTGGAAAATATTTTCAGTTTTTCATCAGACAAATCCTGGCTTCAAATTTTTATCCAACAGGAAGAAACATATGATTGTGCCTCTTTTCAGAGAAAAAAGATGAGGCTTGTTTTTATGTCCATTGGAATATATGGAAGGGAACTGCCAACCAATCTGGTAACCAAATAGAAATTTGTTAATTCAACATTGGAGGGAGGGCAGATCTTAACAGACCCCGAGCATCTTATTTTTAGCCCTTGAACTCCAACTGGGAAATAGCCCCAGCAGTTCCCTCTCTCCAGATCAGAACAATTCTAATTTACAGTTTTTATTTATTAATAGACAGATTATAGCAATTTATTTTAGACCATTTTTTTTTCAATCTCAATCAGTGAACTAACGACTTTACAGTGAACTCTTTTTTTCTAGTTTTCAGCATAATTGCTTTGATGACTGCAGGGTAATTTCAGTCTTAGATTTTCTCTCAGATTGCGATTTAACTTTCCAGATTATTATTCCAGGACATTATTTAAACACTAAAGATCTTTATAATCCTTTTGTTTTAAAAGTGATTTTAGTAATGGACCTTTTATGATAGGCATAAAATAGGTAACAAAATATTTACATGTTTTACATAGTGATATTTACTCTCAGTTGTCTCTGTACTTTAAATAAATTATCCGAGTGCATTAACTACAAGTAAATATGAGGATGAGTATTATAAATACTATTTTAGTTACATAACACATCAGCTATCACATGTACTGAGCCACTATCCAAAGCCATTATCTTTGATAGCATGTTGTTACAAGAAACTAATATATAAAATATGGGATAAAATCATTTTTATAAAATATTATTTAATGGGAATTACAAAACACTTTTCATTATCAAAATGCTTGTAGGTCCCCATGCCCACATAGTACTTCACTAAGATAAGATACTATAGGTACAGCATTTCTTTGCAGGATTTCTTTCAGGTAGTCACCAAGAAGTAAGGCCTCACTCACATTTGACCAGAAGAAAAATAGAGCTAAAATGAATTGTGTTTTGGAGGAAGAATACTATCAATTCTGTTATTTTTTTTCCACCAGAACATGTGTAACCAGGGCCTTAAGGAGGTATCCAGGAGTTCAATGCCGAAGAGCAGATGAAAATAAATTTGAGGAGGAGGCAAAATGAAGACTGTTAGTGAACTCATTTCACAATACACAGAAGTAAAAAGTCTGGTTTTAAGTTTTTACGAAGTGCAAGAGACAAGCTTGATTTGAACTGTGGGAGGTCCTGTCTCGCAGTAATCTGTGTCAATCTGTATTTAGTTTAGTCCTGCCATGCAACAAGTGCCAAGTTCTCTACTCCATCCTGTAGTACCTGCTTTGGCTAACTTTCATAGCGGCTTTCAAAACCAAAGTCAGCTTTCAAGCTCTGGTGTTTCAGCCCTTACATAAACAGTTCCACTGACTTTAAGAAGTGCCATACGTAGCGTCCCCAGCTTGGCACGCTGTGAGTAGGACATTTTGTCACCACAGGCAAAGTGATCAAATGACGGCACTCCTTTCTAAAATGCTTTGTTCTCAGGATTAACACCCACATTCTAAGGGCTGACTGAAAGGTTTTCCAGGTTGTGTCTGCAGCTGTGCAGATGCCTTTAGATCTCAGAAGCTGAACTGCACTCAACCAGGAAACTGATGAAGGAGGCTGTTCTATCCACACTATAAGGAACACAAACTGGGCACAGCTCCACTTGGTTCCTTCTTTTCATTTTTATCATTACAAAGTAAAGACATAAAGGAAATAACAGAGCCAAGACTGGGATGACCAACTCCAAGTACAAATAAATCAGTGCCCTTGTTTTAAGGGTTTGAGCTGCAGCAAGGCTTAGAAATGCTTGATAAACAGAAACTGGAGTCTGAGGATGAGGCTTGAGTGAAAAAGAATAGGGAGTAGAAGAATGTACAAGTGTTTTTCAGATATTCTGGACCGATTCATGCTGATGCTGCTTCACTGCTTCAGTGGAATGTTACCAAGTCAGAGCAGCACAGCACCTGGTCCTGCTGTTCAGTTCACACTCGGGAAAAGGAAGACTTATTTTGCCTGTTACTGGAAAACATGTTTTCTCTGGGCTGAAGCACAGCAATTGTTAACAGCTTATACTATTTAGACACTGCTGCCAGACAATAGAAAGAAAATATATAATCCAAATGCAATTAAAAAGGAGTTGTACACATCAAAGTGGAGTAATTTGCAGTGGAAACTGCCAAGGGTCCTGCAGTTAAACCTTCTTTTAATGAAAAGTCCATGGAACCTTTCTGGCATGCTTGAACCCTGTTCCATTATAGGATTAATCCCCAAAAATATGGAATTCCTTCTAAACTTAAACATGTACTCACCAATTGTTCTTTATTTCTTATTATTTTCTGTGGGGAAAAGAAAGAAGAATACATTTTTGTATATCTTGATTTAAATCGCAGTTTCTTATAATCAGTATATATTATCAGTAGGTCCTGTTTGACAAATTCAGCTAAGCTGTTTGAGCAGGTAACTTCTCACTTGTGATGAGCATAAAAGAGGCATTCTCTGTATACTGGCTGCTGAAAAGCTCTCCAAGTGTGTTTTTCTCTTGTGAAGAACAGCTTCGTTATGACTCAGGACTAAGCTATGCAGGAAGAGGGAAAGCAGCACTTTGGGGCATGTGCTTGCAACACACTGGTCCTGACCTGGTGGCTTTGGTAAAACCAAAGTTTTAGGGAACAGAGACATAGCAACAAACTGATGCACCATCCTTCAAAAAGTGAGACTGTCATTGCAGTAGGGCTGTCCCAGTTGTGCCTTGCTGTTTCTAACTTCCAGAGTACTCAGTTCAAAGGCTGAAGTCTGCCAGATTGTCTTGTTGCCCTCGGCATACACTGAACTCCTGAACCCTGACAGCTTCAGAAACAAACAAGATCCTCTTGAGCTTCATTTTCACCCCATAAAAATTCAGATAAGCCCAAACTTTTTAAGTCTTAGAAGCATTTTAGATTTTAGACATTTAGAATTTTGTGATGCAGAAAAAGACGGAAGAATGGTAATTCATAAATCCAGTACATCCATACATGCTTTCAGCATAAAGGCATGTGTGTGAGCTAATGGTCCACTGGGTTAGTGGGGCCAAATTATATCAATTCTGTAGTCCCTGGAAGGTGGCGATGGGGCGAGCATCATAATTAGCTTGTTTTCTTTTTTCCAGTTAAAAAAAAGGCTAGATCTGGTGGACTGGAGTGGACTTCAGTGCAAGGCTTGAAAGCACACCTCTGGAATCATAAATTGCACTGCTTGGTCTGTCTCTGCATCATGTTATGGCATATTAGGTTTACCTTCCTTTTCTACTACAACATTTATTGCACATTATGAAAAGGCAGGTTTCCAAAATAAACAGAAAGTTTCTATGAATGCAAATCAGTAACTGGAAAAGCCAAATACTCCATCAGTAACTTCAGATCCCACCTTCTTTCTTCTGACATGAAAACAACAGCAGGAATCTCCTTCCTCTTCTTAATATAAAATTTCTCAATTCCTCTATTCATCACATGACACTGGAGCCACTTACCAAAACTTAGTTGTTTTGAAAAATGTGTCGAGACTGAAGAAAGATGACACGGACGCATCTTGGGACAAAAGAACTGTGAAATTCAAATGCAAAATGCTGTGATGGATTGAAGGTTACATTTGTCCGTCCCCATTTGACCATATACTGCTCTTATTAGGATCAATAAGAGCCATGGATATACATCCAAGGATAGAATTTGGTCCTCAGATGTGACTTAGTAAAAATAAATTGGGTTGGAAATAAAGAAATTCTGTACTTACAAACTAAAATCATCAGCAACAAAGTGGCAGACAATCTTCCCAGAAAATATCTGAGAACATAACAATACCCACAAAGGTTAGACAAAGCCAAGGGATGCATATGGGGGGTTAAAAGAGGTAAAGCCTATGTGGGAGGAGGAGGAAAGGTTCTTGCAGATGAACCCTCTGAACTCTGCTAGGTGACCCGTAATTTGAAACTTTAAATTACATAAACTATTGAAGATAATCTCCTGGAAAGAAAGAGCTCAGCATTCAGACTGAGAGAAAAACCCACTTAGAAAGACATGGATCCATTCTGATTCTTCTCAGCCTGCCAAAACCCCTGTCAAAGCACACTTGGCAAAGTAGCTCTCATATCTGCATACATATTCCTCATTTTTGTGCATATCTATATCACTCAGATATTTGCCTGCATCAACTATCATGTGAAAATATATTTTCACAGTGAGATACATATAACTTTGAAAATGTGACCCTAAATTTAAGTTTTATTCACCAATTGAAATGAAGCAAGCACTCATGTCAGAAACAGAAAAGAGAAGAAATAAAAATTACCTTGTACATACTGAAATGATTAAACACATGATGAGTGCAGCCATCTGAGAAATGACATTTTGCACTGTCCTGGATTCTAAAATAAAAAGCAGGAAAATAATGGGTTTTACTAAAAGTAAACATATGACAGGAGGTGTTTGCAAAGACTACCTTCAGTCTGTGAGACCAGTCCCTTCAGTTGCTTTTAAAGAGAACTCGCCTGGAGTGATTCAAAGCAGAAACCTAATTTTCATGCTCTGGGTGTCTCTCAGGAGTCTTTTGCCCCCACAGCTACAGAAACACTGTGCCCTCCATGCTCTCAGAAAACAAGCCTTTCTGCATAATTGCCTGTTTCAGTTTTTGCTCCCATGCCCTTTCCTCCATTTTCCTCTTCACTCTTTTTTTTTTCTGAAAAATGGGCAAGGGAAAGCTGTGAGCAGGGGTTAGTAATCAACTAAATACCAATTTTATGATTTTGTTATTTTTAATATCCATTTAAAATACATGTTTTAGTAAATAGATTCTATTCTGCAAGGGGCCAGATCCATATTTTAATGTATTTTCAGTTCACTCTAAAAATGAGGCTTGTCAGAATAAGAACATAACATACCTTCATTGCTCAAGGTCTCTTCATTTGCATTTACCATAAATGAAGAGCAGGATTTTGAAGCACAAAATGGTTCCTCAAACTGAAGAAACTCATAATCTTTGGACAGAAATGCTCCATTAATGTTGGAATTTGCCTTTGTAACACATGGTTATTATATTCAGAAGAAAAGTCTGAATCACCTACAAGAAGTGCACATATAACTGAGATTGCACAAAAGAAGAGCTCTGAGACTTCGTAGTAATGAATTTAGGAATTAATTACTGAATCACAGGAGAGGTTCCAATTTGTTATGGGTAGGGAATTGGCAGGTCCAAATGTATGCAGGAGAAAATATGCAGAGTAAAGACAAAACCACATAGAGCATAACAGATGAAGTTATTGTAAGAGCCAGGTGAAAGCAGACAGTGCCAGGTATTAATCACACTAGAATAAACATTCCTGGTGATGACTTTGCATTCAAATTCAGTGAAAAAATTACTTTTTGGCACAGAGGTCTTTGCAGACTCATACACTGGTTTAATGCCAGGAGCTCTATTTACCCCTTAGAATTCCTAAGTTCATCTATCCTTTACCTGCACACCTGGGCAGGCAACACCTGCAAAACTTCCAGAAAGAGACACCCAATTCCCACTAAACACAAACTGCAGTATTGTATCTTGATTACCTGGTACCTGATTAGGGCTTACCAGTATCACTGTCACTGGCTTCTAGCTTACTGCATCCATCAGGCCAAGGATCCTCTACATGGGAAAAATCCATTTTGCTGGGAATGGTGGAGCTGAGCCATGAGCTGGAGGCACTGAGATTGAACAAGCTGTCAAGAGAGCGACGGATTTTCTTCCTTCGCCTGAATACACTAGAAAGAAAAGATATGTTGCCAAGGAATAGAGCTAATTTTTCTTGCTAAGCAGGGCTAGAGCTCTAAAGCTTGCAGGAACAACATGAAAGAACCAGGTTCTGGGTGCTGCTCCCAGCCCTGTTCTTGACCCTGGGCACATCACCAGGAATGGCTGCTACACACCACAATATGTCAGGGAATGTATTAACAGCAGGGCTGATCATGCTGTTGTGATACTGGATATTGTGGTACCAAATGATACCACAGCTACTGGTCTCTGATACTACTGTGTCTCATGCTACCCATGAGTTTCACCCTGCTATATCCTATTTGGGGTAGTCTGAATCCATTGAACTTCAAGTTTTGTGAGCTACATTATACATTTCCTAAATTGCTGTTCTTCTGAATCATGAGATATTTTTCCTTAAGTAAGAATTCCAGGACCAGACCTTTTTATTTATATAGATATGTGTTGCAGTGCATGTGGCAGCAACTGCAGCATCCACACAAACAAAGCACTGGTGGTCGGGCACCCAGGGCACTGGTTACGGCAAGTTCCCATGTTCCCCCAGAAACTGTGTTTTGCATTTTGTTTCATTGTTGGTTTAAGATTTCCCCACCCAGTTTTATGTATGTCTTCATGTTTATGCATATCCATTATGGAATGTGTATGATTTCTGGAAAGTTCTGCTGTATTCGGTAGCCCATTTGTTAATTCAAATGAAACCTTCCCCTGAGTTTTCCCCATTGGTTGATTTTCCCTTGTCTCCTCTCTGTTGGCTTTGTGCCGTTGGTTGTATCCCTATACTCCACCCCTTTTCACCCCCATATGAAAACCCCTGCACAGCTTCATTTTTGCTCTTCTGCCTCTGACATTTCACCTGCAGTAAAGGATTGGAAACCACACGGAGAGTCCCTCCCTTGTCCTTCGCCTCTGCCAGTGCTCCTGTTACGTTCGGCTTGCAGCCTGCTCATCGCAGGGGAGCCAGCAGCGCCTGCTGCAGCTGAGTCCTGTTTTCAAGGACACCTCCTGCAGTTAGACACCGTGCAGCTCCCGGGCAGCTTGCGGTCAGCGTCTTATGTGTGTATGTGTGTTTTAGACAAAGATACTTATATATAGTTTTTCCTGAGTCCTTATCAGAGTAACACCCCATTGGCAAAATGAACTGTAGCTCTCCTTTTTCTTTATTGGACACAACTTTAATTATAGCAACAACTGTGCACCAAAGAGTTTTTGGATGGTAAGATATGACTGAAAATCAGGTTATTTCATTCACTGCACTCTCTAAAGCAATCGAGATGTTCCCATTCAGAAGTAATGCTGATCTTATGCCAAGCAAAATGTAGACAGACACAATCACACCTCCAGATACACCTCTAGGTAAGGCCAGAGATGTGAAGGCAATCGCCAGCATGGAGTAAAATCTGCACACAGTTCACTTACCGAACTAAATTTTCTTTATATGTAACATTTGTGTGGGATGGTGTCAGCGTTATGTTGCCCTCTTCATCAGACAGAAAACTGTCTTCTGTCAGAACATAATAACCATTAGAAAGCAGTCGAGGGCTGCGGCGACACGTAGGAAGGGAGCCTGTCAGAAAGTTTCTGCAGCACTCATAGGCAGGATCATCATCCAAAAAGGCACAAGCACAGCTGAAAAGAAGAAATGAAAGCCTCTAATTTAGAGAAGGTCTGGACAGAGCAAACCCATGATTTAATAGTAATGAATTTACATTCCCAGCTGATGGGGGCTGGTAGTGACATAGATTTAAAGTACGTGGATGTAATGATATTACTCTGTACTAGGGGGTTTCAGCCAGCTGACGTGTGCATAGCACTTTCCAGAGCTTCAGATTACAGGAGGGATACATGCCAGGGGAGCACTTCCTGAAGCACGGGGCCAGCTTGAGCTCAGAACTGCTTGGTGTGTTTCCGTGGCAGTGCTCTTGGCCAAGAAGCCTTGCCAGACCTACACTGACCTGGAGCCATCAGAGGCATCCCAGTATTTTGCTTCTGAGTTCCTCTACATGGCACAAGCTGGGTGACTCTGAGCCAGGCAGGATTTACTTGCTTTTTTATAACCAAGCCATACTTACTGAAGATTTAAGGATACATGACTTTTAACTCTCACAAATCCTAGAATGCCATGCAGCTGGAACAACATAGGATAAAGCCGACACAATAGCTCCATCCAGCACTGAAACACAATTGACTGTGGGATGAAATACAGCACAGAAAAATATACTCTCTGGTATTTAAAATAGAAGTGAGTAGTGAGAGAGGGGAAAGAATCTAAAAGTTGTAGACAATTTATTTCGTTCGAGTAAAATTTAATTTATGGTTACACCTTTCCTTTCAACACCTATGAGTTCCAAATTGCCATGCAGTGACATCATGGAAAGAAAGGAAGACACCGGATTGATTTCGTGGCTGACCTGTGTTTCAGTAGGAGGTTTAACTACCCCATATTTCACAGAGAGATACCATAATTTCAGTGTAGGGAAAAGCAGCTGGAAGAGAGATACTCCAAAGCCTTGTAATTGCAAAGCCAGTGTTTCCAACCTTCACAGCAGTACTTCTGAACTTCCATTTAGGGCAGTAATTAAATTAATATCAGCCCTACAATTCTCAGTGGCCCAAAAGGGATTTTTTACAAAATCTACACCAAAACAAAAATAAAATTAAGCAAGTGTAACTTCCCTTAATACCTTGGGAAAATATGTCTTGAGAGATTGTGTCTATGCTCTTCATTAAATGGTGTTGAACCTGCAAAGGTGAAATAAGAAGGAATTGTTATCATGTTCACTGACAGGTACCTTGTGCATACCAGAAAGATAATAAAAAAGCTAAAAATGAAAAGCAAAATAGGGGAAGAATTAAAGGAGATAAAAGATAGGAAAGAATCAGGGAAAGAGTTAGCGTTTATAGGAAACTCCTCTCAACCAGGACAACACAAAATCAGAGCTAACAGAAATCAGATACTTCTACTCTGCCCAGACAACAGATTTCAAAGAAATAATTATGAACACAAATACAATAACTGCAGTAATTTTAAGGCATTTTACCAGAAATCTGATTCATGCCAAAGCCAGAACCTGAACTGGCACTAGATACTGAGTAGAATGGAAAGGCCACCATTACCATTACATTACATTTTTCAGATGAAAATTGCAGACATAGCACAACAAGCACAGGGATTGCTACAATGACGAATATTTGACATTAATATTGTGGCAGGAGACTAAGGAAATAGGATTTGTCTGGATTACCATAGCTCAAGTGTGCAAAGTGCTGCTAGATGTTCTGCTCCTGACAGAATCAATCTTACAATATATGAGCAAGGGCTATCCATAGGGAGAATTTATATCTGTTATTACATGAAGGGATAAAAGATATGATCTTTCCCTATATTACCTTGCCTCCCCTGAATCTTTAGAGCTTCAGACTTATAACACTGTTAGTAAATGCCCATCCTTCACCTCTGAGATAAGATAGGGCTAAGAGAATTTTATTTTTTTATGTTCAGTTGTGAGCTGAGGCAAAGAAAAGACATGAAGGTCAGGGTTTCCACTTTGGTCATCTTGTTTATCCTCCTTTGGAGCTCAGTTGTCAGTCAGGGGCTGGGTGAGAAGGCTGACTCAGCCTTGGGACCGGGCAAGGTGACAAAAGAAGAGAAGTAAAACCTTCAGGGTATTTTTCACAAATCAGTCCTATTACTGTGCTCCCATACATACCGTTTCTCCTACTCTTTGAAAAAAAAAATCACTTTACCATGAACTTTACCATTTACCTCTAACACTCTCAAAAATAACTTGAGGAGACAACTGCAAGGATTTGGGGGAAGGTACAGAGAGATCAAGAAGCATCAATCAGAACACCACAGAGCATGTTGTACAAACAGTGAGACCAGTGGTGTATTTCATTGTTTGACATGCATTAGAGCTATTTTTTCAAATACAACTAGCTTCAGAAATAATTTCTCTTATTTTAGGCAAAAGCATGATTCTTAAATGTGCAAAAAGCCTTACATTCAAAACCAAGAAATCCATCCAAACTCTAGAAGAAAATACAGGAGGGACTCATCAAGCAGTTCCTAGATCTGGCTATAAACTAAAACCAGCAAAATCCTAACTCTTATCAGTCAGAAAAGATCCCCTACACAAGGTATGTATTTTTATTAAAACTCTGACAAATGTATCCAAATTTATTTGCTCCTGGAGTTGATGCAAGAGGTGATATTCCATACATTTTGAAAAGGACTGTTTCATACACCCTAGGGTAACAGGGAATATAGATGATCCATAAAAGAGTTTAAAAAGAAACAGAAGCATCTTTTATTTTGTCTTGTTTGAGAATTAGGATGTATAAGATAGTATCAGCAATACATGTCAAATTATTAGTTATAATGTATTCTCACTTAGGCAACAGTAATTGATTCTAGGGCAAATTTGTTTGAAAAGGATATATAGAAGTACATCTCAGGATCAGTTATACCTAGTACGATTCTTTAATAATTTGAGAATGAAACTTTCCAGCAACTGAAACCCACAGCACAGCTGTATTGCACGCAATTCTTTCAGTTATGGTAACATAAAGTAGCAATGTCTAAAAAAGAATAACTTTTAAGAGTGGCAGCTTTCCTACGGGGTAGTGCTTTCACTAGAAAGTGTTGACACATACTGATCACAGTGGCAGAACAAACCACAGTCCTTCTGTTCCTCGTTTGAATTGTCTCATAACTTTGCAAAGTATGTCTCTGTAGGATGCCTTTATCTGCCACCCTCCAGAGAAATAAAATTTAAGATAAAATATAGTATATACATCTATTTATAAAATAAAGTGAGCAATATACACATGCAGATATATTACTGGGGAGGCAAGGCATTTCCCTCTTTTCAAGAACAGTCTTATTAGCAGCTTAAACTTGCTTTTAAACTATTTTAAGTAACGATATCAAGCTTCTGTGAACAGTCATAGAACAGGCAGTCCAACAGATTTTTTCTGCTGCCCTTGATCAGGAAAATTTTTGGCTCATGCATAATGAAGAGAGCTCCTGAAAATCATAATTCAACCAGTGATGGAGAAAACATAGAAACATCATGTTGTAGACAATGCTGCACAGTGTTCTGCTTTCATTTAATATTCAGTCCTATTTCTGGGCTATTAATAGCGTGAGAAGCTACAGTAATGATGTAACAAAACAAAGCATCTCAACCACCACTGTACAATGGAGCAGTGGTATGGTATCTGTAACCCATGAAATGAGTCATCGACACAGCACTTTTAAACTAGACAGGAGAAAAAGCCAACAGCTCTATGAAATCTCACTAAAAGCAAAGCTGAGGTCAATGTGGCAATATTTTATGTCAAGAATCCAAACAAAAATTTAAGGCAACAACCCCCCTTGGATTTCAAAACACACAAAAGTTCATGTTGTAATATATAAAAAAAGTCACTGTCCAAACCAGTCCGTTTTAAGTACCTTTCCCTCCAAAAATCAAATTAGTGTTTAAGCCAATGATGCTTTCACTGTACCACCTAAATATTTGCATTAGTACCTACCAAAATATAGTGCTAACTATTCAAATAGCGGAAACCCAGGCAACCAGCTTTATTCTATTGTACCTACCAAACACAAGTGTCTACAAAGAGAGTTTTATTGTTCACACATATCAGTTGTTTTTGAAGAGCAGTTCAGTCTTTTCTCCCTGCAGGTAATGGAAGCAACATTCACAAAAACGCAAAACTTCCTGAAGAACAGCACAGAAATGAACCCAAAGCTTAGCTATTCCTCAGCTGACAAATATATTAAGAGATAAGTAAGTCTAAAATCCTTCAAACCTGGAAAATCCATTTCACAATTAACATATGCGTGCAAAAAAGTTTCTCCTCATCAGCCCGAGAGCCCGTGGGACGGCTGGCGAGGGTGTTCCTTGAGCAGCTTCCTGGGAGAGCTCAGCCCTGGCTCTTCGCACAGGCAGGTCTAGCAAGTCCCTGTTTCCTTTTGAAAACAGCCCGTGCAATCAGCGGCACAGAGCCCGAATGAGGTCACGCTTCCTGTGAAGTAGCCTCACATCAGAAGCATTCGTTCTGAAGAGCAAACCAAAGATAAAGATTAGCCCAGTGCAGGCTGTTGTGAAAGAGAACCACTACAAATAACGTCTCACTTCAATGATCATACAGAGAACAAAGACAGAACCTTTTCTCATCAATGACACAGATTTTTGTTTCAGATTTGCTTTTCTACCTCACCCAGGAAACTTCTGAGTTGTGTATGCAAATCATTCCATTTGTTGAAATACTTGTGAGCCTGACAGGCTTTAATATAAGAAAATGATCCAGTTACCAAAAAAATAATAACAATACATTTTGCAAAAGCGCTATTGTACAGAAGATACCTTTGGTGAGATTTCAGAGCTAAGTTTCACAGCTGAAAACATTATTGCAAATATATACCATGCAATGTTAATATACATTCCAGTGAAAGGAGAAAGGAATAAAGCCATTTGTAAACATATTCATTGTTGCACACTATATGTTTCATACTGTGTAAGGTACCAATTCATCATACCTTAAAGTATAAAAAATAAAGTCAAATCCACATGAAAGATATTGAGACTGAATAAGATGTCCAGGCAATCAAAAGCATTTGGCTGTAGAACTATTACACACAAAAGTAATATAAATCAGCTGCTTGACACTGAAGAATTGTACAGCCTTAGGGAGTAAAACTTCATCTCCAAATAGATAAAATGATCTAGTAGTTTTCTCTCCTGATGTCTGTATGTATCACTGACAAAAAAAAGAAAGCATAAATCTAGTAAAATATGATTGATGTGATTTGATGATAGTTTGTGGGTTTTTTCCCTCTGGAGCAGAAAAAATACTTCCACTGATAAAAGGAATGTAAACACCTCACTTCCCAGAAAAGGAAACAAAAATAGGAATTAAGCGATTAAGATGTTGCAAAAGACATTCTGTTTCTGAGTTAAACTAAAACAAACATTTTATGATCCTTTTGCTCAAACACAAAAATAGGGACACAGTCCATCTTCACATCAGTTCTTTAAATTTAGTGGAATTACGTCAGTGAGGAAATTTAGTCCAACACTATTTCCATGGATGCATGGGATTCATCACAGCAGCATTTCCCTGGCCACCCTGCCTCTCTACAGGCAATGAATTTAAATTCCCAATGATCTTTAAAACTAGGTCACCTACAGAAGAATTTCTGTACACACACGAATTTACTCCTTGGGCATATTTTTGGGTTTTTTTCTTATTCTTCTCAACAGGAAGCCATTAATTCCAAGTTTGAAGTGCTTTTTTGAAGGACATCGGCATTTCATGTTTGTCTATACAGTTAAATATATTGTATCTATATCATATTCAGGCTTGAAGGTGTTTTCTTTTTTAATCACTGCTATTTGTGTCTGAAACTCACCATTCCACAAGCTATTGATGCATAAACTTCATGCATTGTTGGATATTTCATAGGCTAGACTATCCACCCTGTTGCTCCTCAAATTTCCCACTCCACCAAAAGCCCCATCTCAACAATAAAAACCTCAAACCAGGCTTCAAACTTTACAAAATGAGTACGTCAACAAGCTTACTTGAAGTAGTTCTATGCCTCTGGCACACATTACCATTCAACCCACAAAAGGAAGGAAATTAGAATTACGATACTAAATACCACCCATCTTTCTACACTTCTCCCAGGCTCACTCTGCTTTTGATGCAACAGATTGTGCAGGGTCTGACAGTCCAAGAGAGATGGGGCTGGGGCAGCTCCATGCCCGGCATCCCAGCTGCACTGAGCCTGAGCAGGTACACCCGGGAGGGACATGCACAGAGGGCATTTATAACCACCTATACAGACACACCCAGCTGGCACCACAGCAACAGGGACAGAGAGAGCACTCACACAGCACCGACGGCCTCATCCTTCTCACCTCTCTGGCTGAACAGTGCAGTCCACTAGTGAGAATGCACAGATACAGCTGCACAGTGAGAATGCACAGATACACACATGTGCACACATCCCTCCAGCAGCTGGGCTCAGGCACTCATCTGCCCCACAGCTGCCCCTGGACATTTGAGCCCTCAGGGCCACAGCCTCACAGCCCAGTTGGCGGTGCAGACCAGCACACACACAGGTACAGCTGGGTGGGATTCCCCAGGTCCTCAGCAGCCCAGAGAGACACCGGTGTCCCACACCCCAGGCAGCAGCTCCTCCCGACCCCAAAGGTGCTCTGGTGCTGACTCATCCGGGTGGGTTTCATGCCTGGCCACAAGGGCTGACACTCCTCTGGGACAGCCCTGGGAACCCCAGCAGACAACGTATCCCTTCCTTTTAAATCCTTAATTCAGGTTCCCTTTTCCCTTTGTGCCCCCGGCCTCCTCTGCCTGATCAGAAAGGCCTTTGATGGGCTGATGGCTCCTGGAATGGGAACAGCTGGATGCAGGGAATTCTTTGGGCTCCCCCTCACACTGTTGTCCCTCTGAGCTCCTCTGTGAGTGTGCAGGTGAGCTTTTTGCACATATTACACCATAACTTAGCCATCTCAACGGCCCACTGCAACTCAGTGCAGCGCACTGTTATGCTAAATACACAATTTTCAGGAAGGGTATTCTCCTGGTAGAGTGAATTGAGTGCCCATGATGGAGAGAGTAGAGTGCTTATTGATTGAACGTAATTGAGAGTAATGTGATGCTTCTGCAACTCTCTTTGAACCTCCTGGAAACCTGATAGCCTTTAATTGTCCACCAGCTTCAGTGACCGTCAAATCAGGCCATTTTTCCTATATCACAGATCTGTGACAATATTGTTTATATAGTACTCAAAAGTAAAAAAATATTCTGAGATATCTGAAAATTAATTGAAAAATTTAAAGAAAATCCAGCAGGGGAAGGGTTGGTCATGAGAATCTCTGAGCAGCCCCACTGTGTCAAAGTGAAGGTCTGCAAAAGTTTCCTTGCGTGCAGTCTTGCTGCAGGGGAAACTAAACACATTTTAATTCCCATTTGTGAATGATAACATTTTAAGCTAAGTGCATTCCTTTATGCAGGAGAAATATTTAGCAATATTTGAGGGATCCTGGTAATTAAAAAAAAAAATTCTTACAAACCTAGACATTTTATTTCAATTTTAAGAAAAGGCTGATCCTGTATCAAGTTAGCATTTCAGTGCAGGTTACAGAACTGTCACATCATATATAATTTTAATAACTTTATCAGGTCAGCTGTATGAACAAACATTAATTAGCCTGAACAAAGATTAATTTGCCTTAAATTGGAACAAATCCATTTTTAATGTTATCAGATGGAAATCCCATCATACTCTATCAGACACTTTCTGAGTTCCAGGATTGGTTTTTCCCCCCCAAATTCATTATTTTAGCTTAATTGTTCCTGCAAAACAGGTAAAAAAAAGCGCATTTCTTGTTTGCATGGTGAAGTACAATGAATAGACCTGTAAAATTTGGAATTAGCTCTAAACTTGCTGATACACCCATACTGCTTTGATTTCAACAGCTTACCTGCAACAATGCTATGTCAACTACTTCTGTATTATACTACAGACAGAGTCCAGACAGACAAAAAAATTTTTTTATTTATTA
>WEIT01019407.1:94950-107253 GCA_013389985.1 Dryoscopus gambensis | reverse complement strand
CTGGGGTTGAATGTAGGCTGCTTCAATGAAATCTTGAGAAGGAGTAAGGGGGACAAATTTACACTTTCTGAGATGGATTTAGAATTTTTAAGTTGTCTGGATACAAGAACACCTCCAACTGTGCTTTCTGTAATGCTAATTGATACTAGCTGTAGCGTTTAATCCTGCAAAAGTAGAAGTAAGGTGAAGGTCTGTAGCTTTCAAAGGCAAAGGTATAATTTTTCTTGCAACTTTTTTTGCATAAAATGCTATGGAAAAATGTTTGTTTTTCTAAGTTTTTTTGTGTTATTTCAGAATAAAAATTTGAACTAAGATTTGGTTTGAAAATCAGTTATCTGACATTGAGCTTTGTCTAAGCCTCAAACTCCCACAGATGTTTTTGTTCTTTTGCATTATTTATTTTGTAAGAAAATATTTACTAAAATTTATGTAAAGCTCACAAAAATGCCAAGACTGTAAACTGATTTCAAAAATAATAGAGTTGTCAGATGCAACACTTTATGCTTCATTTAAATCTATAACTTGTTTTTTATATGTTTCCAAATTAAAAAAAAACTTTCCAGAGATGAGTGTAAACTTAAGATACTTCAAGTTCTAGTACGTCAACAAATTTAACAAATGTTAAGATCTTTGTGCAAGGTGTGTGCATGCAGAAGCATGCAGAATTTGAATTAATTGCAGAGAGATAGAGTTTAGTTAATACTTCGATTTTAGCTTAGTGCGACTCGAAGGAAGAGACTGTAAATGCTATAACACAAACTATTTTTGAGTTGCAGTAGAGGTGTGTTTTAATAAGACTCAGCTGTGAGGGTGGAAAGGCAAAATTTTCAAAGAGTGGAAAATATTTGTGTGTCTCAGTGCAATGAGTCTTGAGGTTCAGTTGTGGTTCAGATAAGCACAAATTAATCGAAATTGCGCAGATCTGTGACTAACGTAGTACAGAGAGGGAAAAAAGGGATATTGAGACTGCCCTTGTGAGAGCACATATGAAGTATTTGGATAACTTACTTTTTCTGTTTCATGTTTTTTGTTTTATCTTCGATGTAATCAGGCGCGCGAGAGGGAGCAGATAGCGCCGGAGCTGAGATTAGTGACGGAAATCGAACCAAAAGAAGTGAGTTTTGAGGAGGGATTTGAAGGAGAGGGAGGGGACTTGGCACACAGGAAGAGGAAGCTGAGGAAAAAGCATGGATTTGCGAATGGGCCAGAGGAAAAAAGAAGATGTGACAGGAGACAATGTGAGCCAAGATGTAGGTGGGGCAGACTGTGTAGAATTGAAAGGTGAGGGTAAGGAATCCAGGCTTGATGTAGAATCAGCCAGTCAATAGATTCATGTTTTATGTATGTGTATGCATGAATGTGTGGGAGTTGGAAGTTATGATGTGACAGAAGAGGAAAACCAGCTGAATCTTAAGTACTGTGGAGAAGCAAAAAGGTGGTGGTTGTAGGCAGGTGAAGGGAGAGCGATGTATGTGTGAATTCTGCTATTGATACACGGGTTGGATTTTAGAAATTATTCTGATTTTGCCTTCCCACTATTGCAGGATTAAGGTTACACAAATGAATATTTTAAAATACAAATTTTTTAGCCAATTGATGTGTAAGGCTGTTGGGTAATTTCTACTGATGTATTTCTTGCTCGTGCAATTTCCTATGTTTTCATTTAGTGAATCTAATTAGCATAATGACAATTTTCCTCAGTAGTCATAAAATTTTGTTTTGTTTTCTAACTGCTGTGTGCCATTACTATTCTCCAGTCAATTTTCTCAGCTTACTTGGAAGATGAATTTTAGTAAGAATGAAAAAGAAGAAAACACACATTTTTGATTTATTTTATATTTCTTTAAAAGTTACATATGTAAATGAGAAACTCACTGAAGTGAAGCACTGTGGGAAGTCAGGCTGGATGGTGCAGAGTAGCTGGAGCAGAGTTACACAACCACTTCCAATAGAGAGACAATGTCAGGAAATGAAAGAAAAGTAGGGAAAACTTCTCTTAGGAGAATTCTGCTTTTACTTTACTGTTCATGTTTGGGCCCTTGGCTTTGTATGATCTAGGTAAAATGCCCTACTATTAAAATTTGTAGCTAGTTTCTGTGATATCTATGATTTTTAGTATCCTGCTATTATGGTTGATAGAATAGATATCATACTATTAGCCTGAGACAGATTTCAGAATTTTTTGTGCTTCAGGATCCCACTATTATTCTCCAATTGTTTCGTTATTTTTTTTGTAAAAATTGTGAAAAAAACCACAAATGTATCTTTTTGAAGGAGTTCCCGTGTTCTTCAAAAGAAATATAGTCACCTTAGCATTGTAGATGCTAAATAATTCTCACATATGAGGAGCTGTGCTGCTGAGCAGTCACTCAGCAGGAATTCAAGGTTAAAAAGCAGGAATTAACTATGTCACTTAAGTGCCTGTGTATTTACTCTAGAGCCAGAATAAAAATGGACCCACAGAGTTTCTGAACAATTCAGAATCATGAAATTGTTTAGGTTGGAGGAATCTCTTGATACAGTCTTGTCCACCCCAGCTGCTCAAGGTTCTCTTCACTGAGTTTAAATTTACATGTTAATCTAGGAACAAAGTATAACTGTCACCATAATGAGTGTGTCTCTTCTCTGGCTTCTGAATGTTTAACCTTTGTTTGTTTCATTGTTATGTGTCCTGCTACTGTCAGCTTCGTGTTGTATGAACAGTATGCCAACAGTGAAATAAAATACAAAGAAAACCACAAAACCCCCTTCCTTGTTGCCCCAGCTGCCCTTAGACCAGGATACTTGGTTCAGCATGATCCTTTGAAGTTTGATATGTTCTGAAAGCTTTTGATTTGATAAGGGTGCTTAGCTTGACTGAAAATTAAAATCCTCTTTAGAAGCTATTTTGATGCAGGCTGCACTACTTCCCCTTCCCACTTTTATCATAATATCCAATCTCCAGCCATGTTACTGATCCTCTTCATTCCTTGGCCACGGTAAAGTGTAAAACTTCTACTCTCAGGTCTCCTAATTCCTCACCACCACAAATAGCTCAATCTTTTTTTTGTCCTGCTGGATGGGCAAGGCTCTGGATGGACTGGAGCTAATAGGTGTGCTTGTTTTGGCTGGCCAAAAGAGAGGTATGTGTGCTTTTGATTGGCTATGCAGCTGGCAGTTAGACACGCTCCTTGTGCTGGCATGTCACCTGCCGTGTCACCAGGTGGCCTCAGTAGTTGCCTTTTGTGTGAGCATTGCCAAAGTGCTTCCAAACTTTGCTGCTGGCTATTGTGAGTGTCTGCATCTTTGCGCTGACAGTGTGAACATGGAACACTTTATCTTAGAGGAATCAAAACTGTTGTTGTTTCTAAGTACGTAGCTTGGTGCAAAGAAGAAGCATAACTTACGTAAAGCAGTGATTTAAAAGTATTGGACTATGGAAAAACGTAATGCAAGGAGAATTAACACTCTGTATTTGTGTTATGATTTCCTCATACATCAAAGAAGGCAAAGAAACCCCCAGCAGAACAGAAACTTGAAAGACTTTGTAATATGTAATGAGCGGGGAAAAAGTTGCATCGGAACAAGATTCATAAAAACAAGCTACTTTAGGTATCTCGTGTGATGACATAACAAGGAGATATTCCAGAATAAAATAATCTGTATGCCGTTGGGGAAAAAAAAAAGTATTTGTAAAGCACTCATGAGTAACCAGACAAAAATAGTCTTTTTCATATTTTTTTTGTGTGTGGTAGTACTTGTAATTCGGAGCACTCAGATGCTTATTTCTGACTGGTTGATCATTTCTACTGCCTTCTATACTGGACGAAACTTCTCCGTGGAAGAATTCTATACCTTGATGGTACAGAAAATTAGAAAAAATACTTTAGTCAAAAGGATCAAGTTACAATTTTTGCAGTCAGATTGATCCCTGACATTCAGGAGACATAAGGCCGGAGTCTCATCGCTCTAAACTAGTGGAAAGAGCTTTGCTCAGCCTTGGAAGTTCTCTGTTGGCTTGTAGGGGGGCTTGACTTGGTCTAAATGCCAAAAAAGTAGATTAGATTGGGATGTATTGTTCACCCCTTGAATGGTCAAAATGAGCAATTACGCAAGATGACACTTAATTACCTTAAATATAGGCTGCGAAATTCAGTCATACTATAGAGTACTTTACTGAAGTTAGTGAGTGAAACCTGTAATATGTAATACAAAAAGAGGAAAAGAGTCTGTAGTTATTCTAGCAACAAAGGTGTAACGAGATAGGAGTTATCCATGGTTTATCAATTTAGTTGAGGAGGAATTCCATGCAGCTGGACAATGCTTTGAGGTGATTGTATCTTTGCATAATAGGTCAACAACAATGGAGCTGTGTGTTTCAGAGCCAGAAGGGTAAGAAAAATGTCAGTCTTCTAGGATTGGGAGCTCCTGGGTTTCTAAAGCAATGATACAAAACTAATTTAACAGGGAATGTGTACAGTCAGAATTCTATATACAGTGGTTTTTTTGAAAGATTTTTTTTTTTCTTTTTATCCACGTGACATACTGATAATACTTCAAGTTTATCTGGTCAATTTGGGAAACTCAGTTTTACCACTCTTTGAGTAGTAACCGTAAAAACAAATTGAATTTCATTTGAACATTTCTAGATAAAGTTCGCTGGGTTTATGAGTATTTTCTGTTTGAGTCTTAGGCACTTTATGATACTTACTTACCATTTTTTTCCTTTTTGGAGGATTGGATAGCTTTGGTCAAAGCTGCTGCTGCAGCAGCAGCCAAGAACAAAGCAGGAAGTAAACCTAGAACCAGTGCAAACAGCAATAAAGATAAAGAGGACAGAAAATGGCTAAAAGTCCCTTCAAAAAAGGAAGAAACCTCAACCTCTACAATCATGCAGGAAGTCCAAAAAAAGGAAGAGGAGCCTACATCTAGTGACACATTTGGTAAAAGCATGTTCTATAAATACAAAATTGGTCTTTCTGTAATGCTGAACTCCTGTTGCTAATTTTGCAATTGAATAATAACCAATGTTTTTAGAGGAAAATGTTTCATTTGCTATTATGATAACTTTCTGATACATAATGATAATTGGTTCAGAAACTATTTTTATCAGATAAATCTAGTTCAGTCAGCATTTACTCCTTGTGCTAAACTTCTGACTAGCTTAATCAAGAGCAGAACATAGTTTTTTAATTATTTCATTGTGTGGTTTGGTTCATATTACTGCATCTTCATTCTTACCTATGAGATAATCCCTGATTCTTGTTCTAAGAAAAAAAAATAATACCAGTATGCAAGATATAGTTTCAAGCATCCCTGAACATGGATGTATCTGAGTTGATAAGATCTGCTCATTTTAAGTCTTTAATGCTTATTTCTCGTAATATTGAGTAAAATTACAAATTCTGAGGTAATCTGCATTTTTGTTTCAGTATGTAATTCTAGATCTTCAGAATGTGTCATTTTCCTTTTTTATAGACATTTAAAGTTTCTTTACTGCAGTATTCCACTAGCAGTTCTGAAATAATTAAGTATTTTGGGTGTTATGCATTTATAAAGTGTTAATGAGGTTTTTCTTGTGTTTAGAAGTAGGATTTCCTGTAGTGGATGTTCCAAAGATGGCCTTTGTGCAGGCAGAGAGCACGTTATCACACAAGAGGAAAAGTAATCTAGGCAACTCATTTCAGGCAAAGAGAGCTCGTCTAAACAAGATCACTGGTAAAAGACTTTTTTTGTCGTTGACTTTGTTCCTTTTTCATGTAGCCAAATATTCATGCTTGTAAAGAAGGTGCTGAAGTGGATTGCGTAGAAGCACATTCATGAGGCAGATGGTCACTGCAGTCTGTACTTGTTTGGAATTTTAAAGGAATTCATAAATGGTAAAATCTACCTGCTCATAAATTGGTTGCAGACTGTACTTGATTTTTCTTTAGTTTTTTAGGATGGTAGCCATCCTGAATAGATGAGTATCTTGAGCATGTTTTACCCCCAGCTGTACAGTTGTCTCCATTACTTGGTGAATTTAGGGTTTATACAATTTCTTAAGAATGTCATGAATTGCATACTACCACTGTAAATTAAAGCTATGGTTAGCTGTGGAGAAACAAAAAATGTTTTGCCATAAAGTGAAATGGTTCCTAAAAAGAGTTTGTCATTTATAAGTATACAACACTACAAATTGAAGCTTTAAAGATCTGATTTTTTTTTTCAGTGTCTAGGCATTAATTCCTTACCTTTATTGCTCAAAGGTATTAATGGAAAACAGGGATGTTACTATAGAATACGTTCTATGCAACAGGAAATTGAATAATTGGTCTTATCTTTAAAAGCTGAAAAATGCATTTATTCCAAAATTTAATAGAAATTTACTTACCTGTGAAAAAATTATTTCAATTTGTATTCCTCCTAATCAGAAAATTGTGTTGCTAGCATTGATCTGGTCAGTATTTAGGACAAAGTCATATGTTTGTACCTGTGCTGGGAAAGTATCAGATGCATTTCAAAAGCTGGGTTGAAAAAAGTTCTGAAGTCCCTCCCTTAACAGAGGAGCCCTTGGACACACTGTAAGATAGAAATTCATTCCACTCATTATTCTAGTAAATAGTATTTTGTGTGAAGGCTGGTAGACTTTTGTGTGCTACAAATGAGAGGGGTTTTTTTTGATGGGGTTTTATTTGGAAGTAGATAAAAAGTCTTACTTGTTTCTGTAAAACAAAAACAACCTAATTTGCTAAACTGCATAGTGAGAGGTTTTTCCATACTTGTTTTGGCTTATCCAACCTTTCATTGGTCTGCAGTGGAGGATCTGGAGTTAGTTTTCTTATGAGAGTGGTTCTGTTTCAGTCTCTCAGTCTGTAGAAAATAAAATTATATGAATCATGGAATGGTTTGGGTTGGAAGGGACCTTAAAGTTCACCTACTTCCAATCTCTCTGCCATGGGCAGAGACACCTTCCACTAGTCTTTGTTGCTCAATGCCCCATCCAACCTGGCCTTGAACACTTCTGGGGATGGGGCATCCACAGCTTCTCTGGGCAACCTGTGCTTCATCACAGTAAAGATTTCCTTCCTCATATCTAATCTAAACCTACTCTCTTCAAGTTTGAATCCATTCCCTTTTATCCTATCCCGACATGCCCCTGTAAAATGTTCTTTTGCAGCTCTCTTGTAGACCCCCTTTAGGCATTTGACTGTAAGGTCTCCCTGGAGCCTTCTCTTCTCCAGGCTGCACAATCCCAATTCTCTCGGTCTTTGCTCACAGGAGAGGTGCTCCAGCCCTCTGACCATCCCTGGGTCCCTCCTCTGGGCTCATTCCAGCAGGTCCATGCCCTTCCTGTGGTGAGCCTCCAGAGCTGGACACAGCCCTGCAGGTGGGGTCTGGGCAGAGCAGAGGGGCACAATCACCTCCCTCATCCTACTGCCCACAGTGCTTTTGATGCAGACCAGGAAAGTGTTGGCAGCTCATGTCTGGCTTTTCATCCAAGAAAGGATGAAAAGGATCTGTTCTTTCCCTGCAAAGGAAGCAGTCTTTAGAAAAGCCCATCTTCCGCCTCCAGGACTGTCATTCCTGGAAGGCTCCTTCTTTGGTTCCAAGTCTTGTTAATGGATGTCAAATTTATCAGCCCTGTTTCTTCTCTCCCATACTACATACATCCTCAATTAAGTTCCAATTTAATTGCTGCCATGAGCAGTAGTAGTCTAAGAGGTAGAGACTAGTGATGTATATTTACAGAGCCCTGTTAATTTCTTTCCAGTAGCAGTTAATAACAGAAGATACCAAAACCAGCTGCAGAAGGTTTACCTTTAGAAATCATATTTGCCTGTGCTTATGGGTAGATTCTTAGTACCTTAGGAGCTTTTTGAGAATCATAGCAGTGAGACAAGTTCATACAGACTGAACTGAATAATCAGAAACCTTGATTTTGCAGCCATTGACTGTGTTACCATTTTAATAAAGTGTGTCCATGTGTCTCCATGAAGACATACTTGGCTAGCAGAGGATGTGTTACCTTTCAGTGAAAGTGTATTAATCCTTTAACTACAAGAAGAAGATTTTCATGCCTGGTAGATACTTTGCGTATCTGTTCTCAAATTAACACACTTCTGCAGCTAGCTCATACCATAGTAAGTTTTGTTTTTTTTTTTTACTGTACATTTTGCAAATGTGACTGCTAATGATCAGACTTTTTCTTGCCAGATGTTTATTTCTTATGCTTGAAATACAATATATTGTAAATCCATATACACTTGCATTGTGTCACTTTTGTCTCCAGCACAAGCTTTTAGATTTGAAGGAAGGTTGGGAATCATGCTGGTGTACCCATCAAAGTGACTACAAAAGAATCAAAGCATTGTAGCTGTTAGGAAAACATTTGCCAGGTTCTTATGGCTGTATTGGGGAAGTAGTGCAAAGCCTGTGGTTGCAGGAGGCTGTCTGAAGGGAATGTTCCCTGGATTTCAGTTCAGCATTCAGTAGTTGATGCAGAAGGGTTTCCTTGTCTGCTGCAAGGCCCACAGCTGCATCAGGTGTTCTTTGCTCGCCATTCAACAAAATAAAGTTGCTTCCTTTGCTCCTTCTTTTGCTACCAGCACTGGTAGAAATTACGTTTCCCAAAGGTGAAGAATATCTCCTGCTAAACACATATTAATGTCTTCTTCCAATTAGTTTTTGCCTCTGTTGGAATGTTTGCTTCCACATCTTCTACTGCTGTGTTGGTACCTAAAACCAGATAATATCTGCAGTGAGCTTACAGAACAAAATATTCCTGGTTCACTGGGCTACTCCATGCTTTCGTTTTGTTAGGTGCTCTTACAGATAGAGGGTGGTGAACCTGTAGCCCTGGTTTGTAGTAGCTTGTGAAGTTGCTTTGTCCTACAGGTATGGTGCCTGGTTAGAAAAGTACTTCATGGGGTAGAGAAAAAGGAAATAATAAGGATTATATATTGACAGATCTGAATCTAGATTCATTTAATGGCTTGAATTTCTCAGCACTGATCATCTAGCTAGAACTAAAAATCAGAGACTCTGATAATCACAGAATACTCTGGGTCAGAGGGGACCTTAAAGGTCATCTAATTCCAACATTATCCTCTAGACCAGCTTTCTCACACCCCCATCCAGACTGGCCTTAAACTCTCCCAGGGATGGGGCACTCTTCTCTGGGCAACCTGTGGCTTATAGAATCACAAAATCTTTCTCATAAACTGTAGCAGGTTTTTTTGTATTTAAAACTCAACTTCACTTGATTTTGAAAATCACTCTATGCTTTTTGATATGAATGCATGATTGCCAAGATAAAGAACACTGTGATTCTTGCAACTTGATTTAAATAGGATAATTTGAGTTTAAAATGTTTATTTAGGTCCATAAACCCTAAATCTTTTATATAGTCAAATGCAGAATTAAAATCCTACCTGATAATATTATTTGTTTTTGTCTAATAGGACTAAGTAAGTTTCTGCTTTTCAGTTAACCTAAACTGAAACATAACTTAATTAACATAAACAGTAAATGAGATAAAACACCTGATGTTTATTGTTGAATGCTGACAATTTTTGTTTTGTTTTAATGTCCTGAACAGTGCCTGAGAGCCCAAACTTCACTAATTTATAATTCCTTGGGCATTGTGCACCTTAAATTAATTTTGGGCATATCTAATTTTTCCTGGAATGCAATAGGAATTTCGTCTGAATTTGTCAAGTTATTTTTGAGGACTTCAACATTTCACCCCTAGTATTGACATTCCCAGAGATTATAATAGTAATTTTTATTTAGATTTATATTTTTCAGGATTTCTCAGTTCTGTTTTTTTTTAATGGCACAGAGCTTCTTCTGCCTCTGCATTGTTAGGCAATTGAAGTTTTTGTGTGAGGTACAACTGTAGCTATTGCTGTATGCTTTGCTGACAGAAAGCTATCTTGTTTTTATACTGCCTTGTCTTTTACAGATTTTTTTGTAGTAGTAATATTATACATAAGTTTGTGAATGAAGTTGCGTATTCTAATATATTATTTGCTCCCAGTATGGTCTTATTGAGGTAGTTTGGGAGCTCCACTGCTAAGAGTATTTGGAAATTAAATCCCTTGTTATATTATGTCTACGAAAGGTTTGCATGTGTTAGAGTTACGAAGTAGTAATACAAATTCTGATGTGAATTTCTCAAAGAGCGGAAAGGGGAGAGAGAAAAGTTTTGTAAATAATTCTGATTTCAAAATTCAGTTATCATAGGTTTGGTTTTAAAGCTCAAGTGCTTGGGCTTTGGAAGGATGGTGAGGCTTTATTTTAGAATTGATAATTTGATTTTCATCTTGTCGGTGGAAATGCCAAAGAAATGCTTCCTATGTAAGGATGCCATTGTTGGAATGTCCTTTAACTTCTTGTTTCTTCTTATTATAAGTGTTCAGCTTTGTGTGGAGCCATTTCAGAAAGATTCATGTTGTAGATTTACACTGTTCATATTTCCTATCTCAATATTTTGCTTCTTTTTCTACAAATTCTTGTTGCAAGGTGCTTCTAACTAAAAAATATCTGCAACTTTTCTCCTAAGGTTTATTGGCATCCAAAGCTGTTGTTGCAGATGGTGCTGAAAAAAAGGAAGGCAACAAAGAAACAGCTCCAGTCCTGGAGCAGGTATGAAATGGTAGAGTTTGATTCTTTTGCAAAGTTCCCACTGGAGTGTGCCATGGAGATGTAGTACCTACAACATTAAAATTTTCCCCTTCAGATATAACAGGGAACTGAAAATTTATCTTATGTTTACATTTCTGGCAGAGCCAGAAGTATGGAATTTAATTGTCTCTAAACACAGTGTTGACTTGAATTTCAGTAATGAGCTTTTGTGTTAGAAACCTAACAGAAAACAAAATAAAATAAAATCTCCGTGCAACAAATATGAGGAGACCAGTGTCCCAAGGTCCAGTTTTATAGCTGGAACTACGACTGGCTTAGAAACAGGCCCTTACACAAATTTAATTTGTGTTTGAAACAGGGTTTTTGACATCACATAGAACTTCTTTTAAAAGAAGTTTCTTTTCTATTGTAAGAATTTGGTGTTGTAGGCTTGTATGTGTTTTATGAACTGCTCAATGAGCCATACATTTTGCAAGGGTGTGTATTTTAATAAATACAAAAAAGAAACTTTTAAATAATGTTAAGGGTCTGATTTTTAAACCTGCATATTGGCAGGATCTGGAGGCTGCCATTTTGTCTTTGGCTTATTGCACTGTGTTCAGGCATTGCTTGACTCCGAATTGTGCGTTATCTTGCACTTAAAAAGGGCTGAATGCCTGAGCATGGTAAAGCAAGCTAAGGATGAACAGTAGTCTTGATTCAGGACATCTTTGTTTTCCAATTATTTAAATCAGAGCCTTAATGTAGTTTTAATACGGCTTTTTTGTATGCATTTTCATTCTTCTTTAACAGCAGCATTTGAACAAAGTAGCCTTGCTGCCTGCAATTCTTTAATGAGCACTTCTGTTCTTTAGCCCCGGCACACTCTATGAACAGTCCCTACCCCAAACCTGATTTGGTATTTTGGTTGTACTGGTTCTTTAGAGCCGATATATAATTGCATTGCTCTGGTTTGTCCATTGATGCTGCATTGGATGAGAGTCAGTGGAACCTGATTTTCTGTTTTTGATGCTGTCACTGTCAGGGCTGGCGGAGCCACTGCGGTGCCGATGCATTGACCGATATTTTGCATAAAGGTTTACAGTGTATTGACATGGCATTCCATTTCTCAAATTTTTGCATATTAAAGATGCTATGACTTTCTTGCTACTGTGTGTGATATTTTCAATGTGCAAAAAACTGTGAAATGGCTTACAGCATGTTGTTTTTGGAAGAATCATTACAATGTAAATCTTGCCATGCAGAATCCCATTGCGGTGAATGGGACTTTGTGGTTTACATAGACTGTGTATGCAACAGTATAAACTGCAGTGCATATTTACTATAACCTTTTTGTTATTTCTTAGACTTAGTAACTCGGCTGTTCCTGTTTTATTGATCANTTTACATGCTAATGGTCTGAAAAACCTCATTTTTTGGAAATACGAGTTAAGCTCCTTTAAAGAGGCATCTAAAATCCTAATTTGTCCTATTCCTTTGCTTCTAACTAAAACCAGAAACCTCACAAACATTTAAATGTTTGACTGTGGGGAGGAAATTTTTTGAGCTTAATGCTTTTTTCACTAACTTCCTGCCCAAACTCAAATTAAAATGGCCGAGTTATAAACCTCCCCAAAAGGTTTTCCAATAGCAAAGCTGACATTCCTTAGAGGCTTTGTCTGCTACTGCTATAAAATTGAATGGCTGAAATATCTT
>WEIT01019407.1:70382-89472 GCA_013389985.1 Dryoscopus gambensis | reverse complement strand
ACCCTCAGAATTAGCACAGAGCCCAGTGCTGCAACTCTGTGCTGCCTGTCCCTTTGCAACAGTTTATTGTCTGCTGTGGTTTGTGTGAAACACTCGGATAGAGGTAACCAAGAGATTTGGGGAAGGATTGACATAGTGATTTGCAGACCCTAAAAGTGGCATGTTTTCATCCAGTGTAGGCTAGGTGTCCATTTAATTTTTTTTATAAATAAGTCTCTTATGTGGGTATCATATCATTTTTACCTGGCTTCCAAGAANGCATGACCTTAAAGAATAGAGTTATGATACTTAAACTATATTTTAGTCTCTTAAACTAATTTGTCAAAATAAGGGCTAGGGGTATCTCTAGTGAGCCACCACTTAAGCTTTTTAAAATACTAAAATTAAAATATTACTTAATTACTTGAGTGAAACCACATGACAGTCTTCATTTGCCCTTGATACGTTGCATAACAGTAGAATTACAGATTCCTGGGAAAATTACTTCTATAAAAGTCCTTTTTACGTCATGTTTTCTGCCACTGAGAGAAGTGCTTTTGGGAGATGTGTATTTGCCCACTCATTGAACAAGATCATAAAAGAAAGCAACAGCTTCCAACAACCATCTGTTTCCTGTTTGGTAAAACTCATTTCAGTTACTAGGAATTTAACTTCTGGCTTTTCTGATATATTTTCTGGCTCACTTTATTTATAGTTGGTAATGCTGGAAGTTGCCTGCTCCTGTCATGAGCCTGGCTTGGGTCAGAGTGAGCCCGTTCTAAACCCAGCACTCAGGAGTGCACTTTGCACCTGTTTGTTGAGCTGGGTGTTGGTCTTGGTCACAGCTGAAGCAATAGAAGAAAGAATAAGTTTCATTTAGAGCCACCTTTATTTAATGACTCAAAATTATGTGACATGTCCACACAGTTTGTGTCAGGGAAAAACATTCCCTGATAAATTGTCTGTTGTTACTACTTGAGTCCACAGTGGGAAGCCAGAAGTACTTACAATCTATAAGAGGATAGAGTTTATGCTGTATATAAAGGTTAATGAGCCTTTTTTCGTATCTGTATAATTTTTAGAGTTACAAGCTCTAAAAGAACTGAATTGCCAGCAACATTTTTGTCTTCTGGGTTTTTAGCTTCCAGACATCTCTGTTTTGTTTTTTCATGTATTACGATTTTCCTTCATGCAGTAAATAGAACTGTGTCTTGAGCTTTCATACTGACTTTTTGTCCAAATGTAAGAAGTTTTCAGTGCTTTGGAGCATCTAGCCCAACCGCTTCCTGAGTATAAGCTTTGTGGCCTGAAAGACTAATCTAAGTTTGATATCTTTAATTCACGGATTTCATAGGAGGTTTTGGAGCTATCTGCCTCTGTCAGTGGTATCACTAGGACTCTGTAACTGAAATTCGTATGTGTTCTGGGTTCATCTCAGTCTTTTAACTGTGGTGAAACATGTTTATCCTTCTCATAATTGTAGAAGAAAAAGAAAAATGTAGATTTAAAGTTCAGGTTTGAAACCTCTGGAGTTAGTTTAGACTATTGAATAAATTTGTTACATTCTCTGCTTTAGAAGGCATTGTTTTGCCTTTGAAATAACAGAGCTTCTCAAGTCATGTTCCTGAAAGCACACATAATTACACCAAATTCTTGCGTGCTTCAGGAAAATTAATAGGATCCACTCTATTTATCAGTACTTTTCTAATTATCTGTTTGAACAATAGCAAGCAAATATATACAGAAAAGGTGCCCAAAGCTTTCCTCATTCCTATCAGTTCTTGAAATAATTGAGGGAAGTTAATTTGCATTATGCAGAAACATCTGCCTAAGCACAATTTCATACACTGCATTGTTTACCATTGTATATGCATTGTGACTCTGTACATTACAAATTGAGAAGTCTGGTGTAAAATCCAAACTTTTCTGTAATTGGGTTTTCTTGACCTGAAAGAGCTGTTATAAATCTGCATCTGTTTATGGTATTTCTGCTGTTAAGATTTTATTAACACAGTCTGGACATATCTGGAGTTCTAGATTTTGATATCACAACAGATTTTGTTAAGTGCATTTAAGTTAGACCTTCTGTCTTTGTAATCATTGAAGTAGATAATTGTGGATAGTTTCAGAGATACTTCATTATGGGATTTGGAAAAGCCTGGTCTGATCCCTGACCCTTCTGTAACAGAGCTGGACTGGTTTAAGCCCAGAGATGCAATTTACAGTGTTGCACATTTTGACTTCTGATGGAGGCTATCAGTTGAGTCAATTGAAAAAATAATTTTGTATTGTTAAAAATGATGCATTTTAGTGATGCATTTATTCCAAAGTTACTGACTTGTTTTCAGAGGAGAGGGACTAGGTCCACTGAAGTGCAGATGGGTAAATGGCAACTCATGCATTAGCGGAGAAATTTCAAAACCATTGCTCAAAATTAACACAGCATCATTTTTTAAAGGCAAAACAAAGTCCGTGATAATGCCTTTAATCCAAAGGCTCTGTGGAAGTACTGTGCACTTTGGTAGACACCTGTGCACTACCCATTAGTTATTGAACAGAGCTACTGCTTTGCCTAAACTGTTGTGATGTCCCACAAATCTTTGCTTTCATTTGCCAAATTGCTTAAAATGCAGATAACTGGCCTTTGGTCAATTTAGCATTTCAAAGACTTTAAATCCACAGTCAGTCAGAATACTTGCAAAACACTGTAGTTTAGCCATTCTGAATATATGAAATTCAGGTCTTTCTGTAGTTGTGCTTCTCTTTAAATTTTTGGTAGTTCTTCTTGGTTTCTGTAACTCTGCACCATTTATGTTGACTGTTATATATTGAGCAGACGTAATTTCAGCAAGCAATCTGGGCTTTGAAATTCAAGTAAAAGGAAAATATTGTTACACTTACTAATCTAACAATACAATATTTGTAATGCTAATATAATTTATTATCACTAACTGTTCTTTTGTATCCTTAATGCCTATAGATGATTTTGCTAGTAGGGTAACATTAGGTTAACTATAAGGGAAAAATTTGCATTTAAGACTAAAAGAAAAAAAAAATGCATACTTTTGTGTAATTTCCATGGTAACAGGTTTACTGCAGCAGGAACAAGAAGCAGCTGATGTACAAAATTTTCAGAAAATAATATAGGTCGCTTTTTAAAAACTCTGGTCAGTGTTACTAAGTACTTTTCTCCTTGCTTGGAAGAGGGATGAAGTATTGTTCATCTTGTTACTTTGGGGCTGTTTGTTTTACAGTCAGAATTACTCTCTAATTTGAATGCCTGCTGTTCTAATCTCTGCCCGGAAGTTCCCAGTTTGGGTTGGTTATGAGGCAAGCAAGAACCTTTTCATGGGCTTATTCTTCCTAAAGACATCATTTTGGGCAGGGTCCAGCATTAATCTGTGATATACAATTAAAAGTCTGTTTAGGTATAAAATTGATCCTATGCACTGGGAATTCAAAACACTGAATTAAATATGACCAGCATGGTTGATGTTTCTCTCGCAATACGATTTAAATTGTATTTAAATGCAGATAATGATATTTATGATATTACGTGAAACATGGAAAACCATGAAATAGAGTATCAGTCAACAAAATAAATTGCTTCAGATTGCTACAATTCATTTGAGCTTGATGAATTGCAATAAGCAGCAGCACTGCAAGCCCAGCTGTGCTGCTGTACTTGTGACACAACATCCTGTCTTGTGCCTGTACTTGCATGAGGGAAGAGGTGTCACTTCCCTGTGCCATAACAGGATAAGTAGCACTGGAAATATGTTATTAACTGGACTAGGAATGCTGTGGTTTGCATTTCTTTTTAATCTGAAATTAGTCTTCAAGTGATAAAACTGATCTTGGAGCAGTGACAAAACCAGTAGTTTACCAAGTGTAATCTCTGGTCGTCTTTCTCTGTGCTGAGTGTTAACTGCAGACCTCCCACGTTCGCTGTGTGGGAGGTGGCTGGCTAGACTCCTTAACAGGAATAAAATTGCAATTAAAAGTCGCAGTTCAAAAAACAAGATAGTATTTCCATAACGGAACTAATATTTTTCTGGTAGTATTTGTTACTTGCCCTTCCGACTGACTGCCTTGTCTAGTTTTATGGTTATGTGTAAGGCACGGTGATTGCACATTTGAAAAGTAGACTTTGCAAGCCTTAACACTTCATGTAGGATTTGAAAATTTAAGATTCTTAATCTAAAATGATTTTTGATGAAGAAAAGTAAAAGCCAAGAATAACTTTGCAGTGTATACAGACATAATAGCAATTTCTATTTTCAGGTTACTATAGAAAGGCAGCTTGGAGCGTTTTGACAGCAAGATGGATATTTGCTTGACTGGAGCAGATTTCTGCCCAATATAAGTGTTCCCTCAAACAGTTAGTGATTACTTTGTCAGATGTGCTTGTGTTGAAAATTATTGAGATACTGAAATTTGTTGTGTTGTGGATGTTGGTATTAAATCATATTTGGATGTCAGGTCAGGATTTCTTCTCAATAATAAAGTTTAAATACTAATTCATCTGATGTTGAGACTAAATTTCTCTTGAGATTGTTTGGCTGGAGTGTTCTCACATCTTTTCAACAAAATGGCAGTAGCCTAACTGCATTACGTGCATTTGGGTGATCCTTTTGCGCTCTTTTTAGAAACGAGACAAGACGTTGATAGCATGATGATGTGGGAAAGTGTCACTTTTTTCTTTTACTAATGTGCTAAAATATACTTATTGCTCTACAGATGGCAGAGCAGCTCAGTCCTGTAACAGAGACAAATGGTAATTAGGAAACCCAAGAAAGGAATAATTTGGATGTTGTGTCTTAGATAAGTATTCCAGCAAGCTAAATGCACTTGAAATACAGACAAAGGCAAGAGCAGCCTGAATTAGTCTTAAAAGGATTATGGTCTTAGGTGAGATGGTTGATTTGAGGCAGGGGAAAGACTCAGGTAGCCCCAGCCGTGGTGATGCAGCCCGTGCCGTGTGGCAGGAGCCAGCACCCAGAACTGAGCAGCTGCTGCTGCCTGGAATGCGCAGTACGGAGCTGTCCTGCAGCTGGGGACATCTGGCGTTTGAAAGCGCTGTGTGGTGTGAGAGGTGATGCACCACTTTCTATTGCTCTTGCTGGCCCTGTGGCTTTCTGACTGGTGGCATTTTGGTTGTGTTCCCAGGAAGGCTCATAGGAGTGGGAGTGAGTGTTGTGGGAGCTGTGCTGTGACCCAGTAGAATTGGGTTGGTCTGTCCAAGTTGGGAAGGCCGCTCTGCAGGGTCAGCCCTGAAGTGTTCTTGCCTTTTCCCCAGAATCTTTTTATGACTGATGAATTTACTAAATTATCTTAATGCTGCTTATTTAGTGCATTACAGATCAGCTCCATATTCTGTCTTGTTGACTATCTTGACCAATAGCAGGTATTTTTCTGGACTTTTTTTTTGTTTTCCTTTTTTTTTACCATGGCAATGCTTTTGTTGGGCTCTTCTGCTGAGAGACATCAAAGGTAACTGGTGCCTCCAAGTGTATACAGCTGGCATGGAAAAACATGAAGCCCGTATGACTTTACAGAGCGGCATTTTTGTACAGGGTGTCCTTGGCATGGTCCTAAAATGTCGTCAAGGCTCTGATAAAAATTATTCTTTCCTAATTACAATTAGATGAAACTTGAAGTTCTCACAGTATTAATGGACACAGTAATAGAGAATTTTGAATTACCTCAATAATGTTCTTTATAAATAACTTTTATTCTAGTTTGATTATTTTAAAATGATTATAAATATTAGCAGTGAAAATTATCATTTCAGTTTCATTCTGTTTTCAGTGTACTTCCTAACTTGCATCAGATAAAGAGCTAGAAAAGCAACTAAATATTTCACTGAATAAACTTTTCTAAGTAGTACAAGATAAGAATTGTCAGTATATGATGCTGAATTCTGACAAATCATAGTACCTTTGGATATAATTAATATGTGGATTAATGAAAGTGAATTATTTAAATATTAAAATGAAAATTAAAATTACCAGAAATGTTTTATACATAGGATTAAAAATTTTGTACCAGAGCTTAATTTTTCTGTTAACATAATGGAGCATTAACTTAGATGATATCAACAGAGTCAGCACCTTTAACTGTTACTCTTCTTGTGGGTTTCTATTACAGTGGAAAAAAAAGGAAACAAAAAGGCTTAAAAGTGTCAGCAAAAGCACACTTTAACCAGTACAGGCAGTTTAAAAGCAAGTGCAAATTCCAAAACATAGGAAGAAACCTTTTGTGGCATGTATTGTCTTGTATGTAAGACTAAGATCTGGGCATTCATATGTAGTAATTATCTGTTAAGTGTGATGATGATATGACCAATACTGACATTTCGGTGATCTGACCCAGCCCTGGCTGGCTGCAATCGTTATGGAATGCCGAGTAAATCCATCTTCTTGTTTTCAGCCCCCTTGTCCCATGTACATGCCTTGCATCTGGAAATGCCTTTAACCAATAGTGTCAAGTTACCCAAAGGGAATTGTAATAGAAAGAGGTCTTCCACATCAGTGAGCTCCGAAGGGACAGAGATACAGTGTTCTGTGCCCATAAAGGAGAAATGTTTTGAGACTCTGAAGGAGAAAATATTAAAGAGTGTGATTGAGAAGGACAAGCATTCAGAAGTTGATAAACTACAATACTTTTTGTTTCCAGTGCTTTAGATGATAAAAATAATTGTAAAATGACATTAAAAATAATTGTATTGTATGTATGTTTCTTATTATTGTGTGCCATTAGGATTTTTTACAGTCTAATGACTTTTACAAGAAAGTAGGTCATCAGCCAGACATTGGCCTTATGTCATATATTTTTCAATTTGCAGGTGCAGCTAGAATGGAAAGAAAAGGAAAACTGGAAGAGAAAAGTTCTTCAACATATGGTATGTAGAGAGCAATATTATTTTTAGGAAAAAGGGAAAAATTCTCTAACACATCATGTCTCTGGCGAGCAGATGTAAAAGCATAAAGTATTTCCTGGGCCCAGCTGCGCTTTTTGTTTGTTAAGGTCTTAAAAAGAGTTTTTATGTATATAACAGGTTTGTAATAGAAGAGTAATTTGTAAGATAAAATTAAAGTGCCCGTAGCAAGGATTTTGAGGGATCCTAAAGTACCTATAAGAGGCCTACTGCCTCCGGTTTTTCATTTGATTGGGGATTTTTTAGTAGAATGAATAATACTGGCTATTTCCTTGTACTGTCAGACTTGAGAGGGAGGAGCAAACAAGGGTTACTAGCAAAACATTTGGCAATTTATGGAATAAAATATAAATTGAAGGGGACTCTGATTTTATCCTATGTTCAAAATAGAATAAATTATTAGAGACTGGCAAGAATTCAGAAGTGATTCTGCCTTGTTTTTCCAGGAGGTAAAAGTTTTGTCTCTGTGTTCCTCCAGAAGATAAGACTGCTCCAGTTTGTGTACAGGAAACAGTCCTGACTTTGAAGCTTATTTTTCATAGCAACTGAATTTCACTGTTATTTGTCTCTGTGCTGATAACTTAAGAAATGATTATAGAGTGAAAATGTGGGATGTATTTTGTCTGGGGAGAATTAGCAGGATAAAAAGAATTTTTCAGAGTCCAATTACTTGTCCTCATTTGTATACCCACAGTGGTTAAAAGTGAACTGCAGTGTAAAAAATGTGTCAAATTCGAGTCAGAATCAGTTTTCTGTGAGATTGCTACTGTATAGTGCAGAGTGATGACAGCAGCAGCAGATCTGTGATACTGAAATTTCCTTCAAATGTTTTCTGTAAGGCCTAATATGTGGTTTTAGGGCAATATCGCCTTTCTAATTGGGAATTTAGCATTTGTGAAACCTTTTTCTCTTGCCCAAATCTTTTTGTTATAAACTGTAAGTAAAATAGAAGTTACAAGATATTTATATGATACTACATATTTTGTGTACTTTGCTGTATTTTTTTCTGCTATATAGCTTACTTTGAAGTACTTAAAATGATAAAATACTATTTATTGAATGAGATTTCTTTGAACTGTTATACCAGCTGTCAATAAGAGATGTGCCCAAGATATCAAGTAAATTACCTGAATCATTTTGATCTGACTAGACAACTAGAGCACTTGATTTTGAATGCCTTGTTTATGTTAAGCTGCTTTAAATTGTTTATTTTTATTTCAGCTAAAAAGAAAGAAAAAGAAAAGGAGAAGAAGGAGAAGAAGGAAAAAGATCATAAACCAAAACAGAAAAAGAAGAAGAAAAAAAAGAAGAAATCAAAACAGCATGGTAAGTTCAATGTATATTTTTTAAAATTAAGTAAAACTACACAGTCTATTTCTAGCATTAGATAGTAAAACTTTTTTTAAAACAATATGAGTGTAAAATTTCAGACATGTCCACGAGTAAGTTTTAGTGTTAAATATGAAAAGGACACGCAAGTCTGTGACTTTTTTTCCTTGTATTTATAGCCTGTCTCTATGTGATAGACACACATGTTTCATAGATTTTTTTTTTCCTCAAAAAGATATGCTTGTTGTTTTCATCTCTAAATTCTTCATTTGAAGCTCTGTATACATGCCTTACCTATTTTGCTTAGACATTAAAATTATTCTAGTATCTAGTTTGTTGCTGAATTTCAGTGGTTTGCTGTATGCAATGCACCTCCTGTTAAACAGTTAATCCTTAACAGCTGAGGTTGCCGTCTAACAGCCTTGTCTGTTGCCTTGACAAATGGGGATTATGTTTGTGGATTATGTGTTTCTCTGTCCAAAATTTGTGCTATAACATGAGAATGTTTCTAGATCATCCAGTGCTTGAGTGTGAATTGCAATATTGTAAGTTTTGTGTACTTCACCATCTTTATACGGGAATAATACAATTTTAAGCTATAAACTTCAATTGCTTATTTTACCTAAAAATCATTGGGAAGTTCTTACTTGCACTGACAAGGCATCTAAGTATTTGCAAGAAGATACTGATAAATGCTAGGTATGTGCCCAGTATTGTTCTTTGATTTTATCTTCTTTTGGTCATAAGGTGGTTTGTTGTGGGCTGGGGTTTTTTGTGGGGGTTTTTTTTGGGTTTTTTTGGGAGGCTTTTTTTTTATTTTTATCTCATCTTTTTATTCCTTTGGTGTTTTTGCCAGCTTGTCTTGAAACTTAGAAGCTTGGCAGAGGTACCATATTTAGGTTCCAATTTCTAGGGGTCTTATACAGTGTTTGTAAATACGAAAAGAAAATATGCCCAATGGCTCAGCAAATAGAAATCTTAAATCCAGATGCAAAAAGCAGTGTAAGTAAAACTTGAGTGTTTTATTCTTTGCAAATTCATCTTGTGAAAATCTGGGTTTAGAAATCCAGAGGTATTCAATCTGGATTTTTTTTTTTTTTAATTGGGGAAAAAGTGAAAATACTCTGGTGGATTCTGACTCCAGTGTCTGATCCTGAAAAAGCCCATCTGTCAAAAGAAGCAGAACTCTCTCTCTAGGACCAGGTCACTCCACTCCAGGTGTCAGGACTCCACTTGTAAGGGTGTGAGGCATGCTCCTTTTGTTTGAAATCAAATTGAGGCATCTTGGAGAAGAAGAGGGAGTGGCTACATTGTGTCCCTCAGATGAGTTTTGCACAAGGCTTTAAGACAAACCAACAAACCCCAACAAAAACTGTTTTTTGTGCTCCAAGTGCTTGTATGTTTTACTGACTGTATAAAACCCATGTGTAGCAGAAGGTAGGTAGTGCCTGTTATTTATGATGCTCTGTTGCAATGAGGTTGAAAGCCATGCAGCATGAAGTAATCCACTCAGCTGCTCAAGTTGACTACAGTGAATACAGTTGGGAAGTGCTGGAGATAGTGTGCCTTGGACAGAGACAGTAAAGGGGAAAGTGACTTCATGGAAGGTTATTTAGGAGATGGTATTGTAGAACCCATAGCAGGAAAACTGGAGTTACAGGTGGAAGCAGGAATGCTTCCTGCAGAAGGATGAAAGTGCAGTAACCTGATTACTTGCTTATATTTGAAGTACTAAGTTTTATAGGTAGCTACGTGTAATTACTGACTGAAGACATGGGCATGCTCAGGTGGGTCCAGAGGAAGGCCACAGTGATGCTCAGAGGACTGGAGCACCTACTGTAAGAGAAGAGGCTGAGAGCCTGTTGAGCCTAGGAAAGAGAAGGCTGGGGGAAGACTTTGTAGTACCCTTCTAGGATTTACAGGAGACCTACAGGAAGGATAGGGAGGGACTCTTTAAAGGGAGTGTAGTGATAGGGCAAGGGGTAAGAGTTTTAAACGGAAAGAGGGTAGATTTAGATTAAATATTCAGAAGAAATTCTTTTCTCTGGGGGCAATGAGCCACCAGAACAGGTTGCCCAGAGAAGTTGTGGATGTCCCATCCCTGGAAGTGTTGAAGGCCAGGTTCGATGGGCCTCTGAAAACCTGGTCTACTTGAAGGTGTCCCTGCCCATGGCAGGGGGGTTGGAACAGAATGATCTTTAAGGTCCCTTCAAACCCTAGCTATTCAGTGATTTGCAATTACGTGACTTTCCTAGGACAGTCTCTCCAGTCATTATGATTAGGGACAGGCTTGCAAATGTGTTTCTTGAGACTGTTGAAAATAGTTTATATTAGAGGAAAAGATATGATGCTGGTATCAATATAAATATCAGCACCACTGTATGACCAGGAGGCAGAAGCACGTGGTGTTGTCTGTGCTTGTGTGCGTGCTATAACAGCCTCATCCTGCTCCTCTCTCTTGCTGAGCAGGAAGATAATACAGGGATGAATAATACAGTGGGGATCTCTGCAACAGGTGGGTTCTGACACTGGCTGCCCAGTAACTCCTCTGGGTCCCAGTCTTTGCAGTTTCTGGTGCCTGCAGATAGGAGCTCATGGGGCAGCAGCCCCACTGCAGTACAGACAGTCTCACTTCGTGGCATCCTCACACACTCCCAGCACTGGCCAGGACATCCTGGGTCCCAGAGCCCCCCACCCCAGCTCTCCTGCTTAGAGAGGCACTTCCATCCAGAGCTGGGCCTTGCAGACCCACTGACCCCTTGCTCCCAGGCCATTTCACCTGCTCATCAGCTGGTCCAGCTTGACCCATGCAAGCAGTCAGACACTTGGACTGGCTGCAGGTGCTGTAGCATGAGCTCTTGGGCCTCTGTGACCAGAGATCCCTGGCATGAGGCTGGCACTGCAGTCACTGCAGTCTGAGTGCTGGCACCACAGAACATGGACCTCTTGACCTGCAGTGCTACTCCATTTGCTGGCACACAGACCTTGTACATACCTGAACCCTGAATGGAGAGCCCCTCCCCCGTGTAAGAGATGGAAATGAGATTTAATAAGAATCACAGAATAGCTGAGCTTGGAAGGGACCTCTGGAGGTGCAGTGGTCCAACCCCCTTGTCCTGGTGCTGATTGCCCAGGATTATGTCCAGACAACTTTTGAATGGCTCCGAGGAGGGAGACTTAACAACCTCTACCAGCACAGACTGGATACAGGGCATGGCCAGACAAGTGTACTGACCACAAAACTATTAGTGCATAACTGGCCTTTTGTATCCTGTTATTCCCATGTTCTCCCCATAATTGTTCTTCCCCAAATCACTTCAGTCCATCCGTTTTCCCCACCTTTATTTTCTTCCCTAAACATTTCATAATAAGTCGTTTGCAAACCCAAAATGATTTTCCCCCGCATCCCATAGTGTCCCCCACTGGCAGCCCACTGGGCTGCAAGTGCCCTTAGTCCAGCAGCTGATCCAGAGAGCTGCTGTGGGTAACACATCGTGATGGGTTTCATGCATGGATAATGGAGGTGATGGCGCTGCTGGAAAAGTCTGAGAGGGGCCTGGCCAGGGTGTGTTTGTTGTTTGCCTGCTCATCCTCCTCCTTTGGGCCTATGTGTATGTACTCTCCTGGCATGCTCCGTAGCCCATCCCAGGACCTTTTGGCCAGTTGATGTCTCCTGGGATGGGCCTGGGAAGATCCAAAGACGATTTCCTTTGGGCTCCCTCTGCTCCTCTGCAAGGGTGCAGACAAGCTTTTATCACTTAAACTGACAGGGTCGACTGTGGTTGCTTCTAGGTAGCAGTGCTGGTAGTGCTGCAAGCAGACCTAAGGCAAGAAAGAGAGTCACCAGCAGCATATCTAAGGATAGCAGATGGTGCAGAATGAATTGTGGAAAATAGAAGACTGCATCACATTCTAGGAAAAATTACCCCTCTGTACATTCAGAGATGGGGGAGTTACAGTTGGTGATGGTTCTTTTATCTATCAAACTTGATTATGTTTCTTACTGGAAATTTTTTAATAAAATGTTACAAAGAGCTTTTGCCATTTCTTATTTGCAGTTTCATCATCCTGATACCTCAGTGTTGATATTCTTTACTTGTCAACATAATGCTGCAGTATAATCTATACACAATATTCTTTTGGGGTTTTTTTTTCATTTGTTATTAATTTTACTTTTGTAAGAGTGACTTCTTTTCTTTTAACTTTTCAGATTATTCGGATTATGAAGACAGTTCTGTTGAATTCCTGGACAGGTGCTCCTCTCCCTTAACGCGGTCCTCGGGCAGCTCTCTGACTTTGCGCAGCATGTTCTCAGAGAAGAACACTTCATACCAGTATCCAAGAGCTATCCTGTCCGTTGACCTTAGTGGAGAAAGTACGTTGAATGAACAGCAAATTTCAGTTTATAAGCTTAATATGTTAAGAAAGAGAATTTTAAAGGAAATAATTTGGTTTATGTTTGGGATTGTAGCTATAAATACAGTGATTGATTTATCCTTCATCTATTTAAATCAAAATGCTTACACTCCTCGAGCTGTTCTACATTGTACTGGCCTTGGTTAAGTGTTGCTACTCTGCATCTGAGGAGAGCATGTTAAGGGCACTTCGCAGAATTCGTTTTGAAATCTCATGTACCAGCAGTGTGTTTGAGAGCGATTTTTTTGCTGATGCAGATTAAGATTTTTATCTATCAAAACTCCCTGTGTTTCTATGAATTACTGTGTCTCCCCACACACAGTTTCACATGTATTTATTTTTATTAGACCTTTCAGATGTGGAGTTCTTGGATGATTCTTCCACAGAGAGTTTGTTACTTAGTGGTGATGAATACAATCAGGATTTCGATTCAACTAACTTTGAAGAGTCTCAGGATGAAGATGATGCTCTCAATGAAATTGTTAGATGCATTTGTGAACTTGATGAAGAAAATGGCTTTATGATTCAGGTAAAGAAGTGTGGTGTGTGGAGTTGTATTTTTCCATGTGAATGTTTTGCTTGTGAAGGTGCCCTTTTGATGTGTCGCAGACTGAAATGATGTAGAGAGCTGTACATAAGTGAACATGAACAAAATACTTCTTTACTCTGCACTTGGTTTGGCTCTGTTCAGTGGCTGCAGAGCTGTTGCTGTAAGATGGGGTTTCTCTAGCAATTTATGTAGGACAAATTTTTAAGGAAAAGTAACTTTTTTCTTTATAGTCAGCTGATAAATTTGGAATAAAGTATCCTTTGCCACACACAAACCATTGCTTCTGTTCCCCCGACCATCCTGATTATACGAGCCCTTCTGGTTTGGCTCTTGTGCTTTGCAGTACCACTTGTAGAAACCTCTCTGCTCTCTGTAAATGTCCCTCCTCTGTGTGCAACATGTTTCCTGTGCAGACAGACACTAAATACTTTCAGTACTGTGATGTGTGTTTCATCTTTAGAATAGCAGTTCTCTCACACTGGATGTCACTACCAGGTTTTAGAAACTGCTGAGAATTTACATCATAACTTGGTATGAGAAAAGGGAAGAAGAGTATACCATGTCTATACAGCATTCAGGTGTTGATGGATTGCAACTCCTGCTGCTTATTTCTTTGTACTCCAAAGAGGAGAGCATCTCCCATCCATGAGTAATTTCAAGCCATTTTTCTCAAGGAATTTATAATGCAGTGATTAAATCAGATGCAAAAAGCAGTAAGGAAGAACTCAGTTGTCAGTAACTTTAAAAAGGTCATGAACTCCCTGTGTTTTTTACCCCCATTCAAAAAACAGGTTTGTATTCAACTATTACTGTGGTACAGTTCCTGTTGACAGTGTGGAGCCTTTTAGTTGAGATTTAAAGGAAACAAGTAGGGCTGTTGTGTTAGTGGACTTACTGTTCTGGAACTGACAGAGCCCTGGCAATGGAGGGCACACGGGATCTCTCTGGGAGCAGATTGAATTGCAGTGCTGTGTTGGAGGAACTGAGCAGGAGTTCGGCTGTGCTAACAATGTGGAAAAATGGACGGGTGTAGCAATCTTTGGAGACAGGAGGGGATATTGTAGCTATAGTGACAGGAGGAAAGGTGACTTCGGTGTTTTGAACAGGTTGATTCTCAAAGGCGTGTCAAAACAAAGAGGGGAGATTTTCAGCAGTGAGCCAGCAGATACTTAAAACACTGGCAAACACAGATTTGAGAAAGGGAAATATCTTTTTAAGAGGTAGTTTCCTGCCTGTTTTTAAAGCCCAATGGCAGCCTGATTTTCCCTCTTCATGCTTGTCTCACTGAGAGCAACCAGTTTACTGTTTCTAGGCTCTCATGTCTTACCACTTCTATTTTGCTCTCCTATTCTCTTGTTTCTCCTCTTTCATTTTCTCTTCATTTTCTTTTTCTTTTAGATTTTCCATTGGTGCGATATTAAAAGCACATCTTTCTAGCGCACTGGAGAGATGCTTTGTAAATATAAATAATTAAACTGAAGAGTTTTCTACTTTTCACTGTTATGCTGTAATGTATTACATTATCTTTCTACTTTACTATAATATTATGCTCCTGTCTTATGTTTCACTACTAAATATGTAGGTGCTAAAATACTGAATGTTGTAATAAAATACTATTAAATATTACATCTTCAGTTTCTTTTTCTTTTCCAGTCTGGAGTTTGTGGTTGAGGTAACTTTCAGATCTAGACCTCTTTTTTTAGCTTGATGTCTTTGTCTACCCAAACACAAATTGCCCAACTAAAATAATCTTGCTCAAACCAGCTATTTAAATTAAACTGCTGTTCTCTGCATTTTGATCATACAAGAAGTAGCTTCTGAGTTTTTACAAATACTTGTCTCAGTTTGAGTTTTTGCTTTGGTTGTTTTTTTCTGATGTCAGTGTGAAGAATGCTTGTGTTGGCAGCACAGTGTATGCATGGGACTGTTGGAGGACAGCATTCCAGAGCAGTACATCTGTTACATCTGCAGAGATCCACCAGGTACGGATAAACCACCTCTATCTGCAAGCCCTGCTTGGGATTTTTGAGCAGATATGTTACGAATTTGCTTAAATTGTTCAAGCTTTGTCTGTTTTGTGTTACATGTAATGCTTCTTTGGGGCAAGTGATTCTAAGTTTGGCTCTGAGCAGAAACTTACTTTTGTCTTAGTAACATCATGGTCAGCTGTGCTAAATCTTATCCATGAACTCAGTTACCATTGTTTTACTTGTTGAAACTTAATTCCCCCCAAACCTTAGCCCTTTTTAATGTTGGTGTAGTCTGGAAAGCCTTTCTAAAGAAATCGTTTTGGTTCAGGGATCTGTTTTGCCAGTACTTGGAATCACATTTGTTCATTTAAGTATTTTCTTAGAGGAAAAGGACTCAGTACCACAGTACACTCAAATATGCTGTGGATGGAATTTCATAGTAATTGCAATTTTAAATGTTTACATTTGCCTAGAACTGTGTAAAAGTGTGGAACTGAATATTTAAAATATAGACAAAACTAGCACATCTTATAGTAAACAATAGTACACAAACAGCATATGTTGAACTTTAGGTAGTTAGGTTAAATTTGGAAGACCTAGGAAAACTCTATTTACTTTTAAATCGAATACATTTCATTAGGAAGGTGTTGATTTAAAAATTATTCTGTGATAAACCCATTTTTCTTAACAGTTATTGGGAGAAAAACTAAAGAATTTGGAAGAAAGTTTTTTTGTATTTTCTTCTGACAATTGATACAAGTGCACATATTCTGGTGAAATACATGGCACTCCAGCTGTTTCAAAAGAGCAATGAGACTACAACCTCAAATTTACTTTCATTCTAAATTTAAGAAGTGAAATATGAAAATGGTTTGCAGAGTTTTTATGAGCTATTCTTGAGATGAAATATTAGGATAACAGAGCTGGTTCCATATGCCCCAGTGTGAATCGAAACTGGTGGTAGAGAGTCTTGTCTGATAGTTCTGTGTGGTGTCTCTTTGAGCAGCCCAGCTTCCTCTTACTAAACCCAGCTAATTTGTCTTGTGTTCTTTCCCTGCACTGTATTAGGTACTTCGTTTTCCCCTACTATGCAGAGTCTGTGTCCCTAATTTTTATCTTCTCTCCCTTCCTAACCATTACTTCTTTTCTTTCTATGTCAGGAGAAAAAAGTCATTCTCAATGTCAGTATTTTAAAGTGTATTGGGATAATGGGCAAAAAGGAGATAGACAGGGTATTCTCCTGAAAGGTATGAAGGGCTTCCATCAACCCGTTCTTTGTTCTGTATTTGATGATAGTATGATTTGAAATCAAATGTAAGATATTGCCGCCAGTCCATCTGGGTTCCTTGTTATAAACAATAACCTTGCAATAACTAGCATTATGCATTTCTAGTTTTGGGTGGGCTTCTTGGTTTTTGTTCTGTTATGGTATTTTTCTGGATTTGTTGGAGTTTTTTAGTAGTTATTTAGCTACTGTAGAAGCATAAGCTAAATACTCATTCCTGCTGGTTGGGTTAAGATTGTTAGGAGGGAAGACCTGAGGCCCATGTACATCAATACCCTCTCTAGAAGTCTCGTGAAAGGCTTCTCAAAAGAGAATGTAAGAGCTCTGCTGTCAGATAACTTGGAAATATATGCTTTTCCTGAAGCTTTTTCCTGGCTTCTAATAATAGATATTGACTTCAGTATTGAAGCAAAACATTTGTCTTTTAGAAACAAATTGGATGTTTTTGATATAAAATCCACTCTCTAACATTTCTCTTGGTAACTGAGGCTTTCTTTTTTTTTAAAAAAAAAGGCAAGTTGCAGTATTTAGATAAATAAAATGCCAATGTAAACTTTTTTTGATGGTTATTTTGATAACTACACAGATCCTGATATCATATAGTTTGATTGCAAAGGTGGTTAGGTGTTAATTTCAAATGCCATTTAGAGGGGTCTTGAGGTTTCAGGCTTAGTTTTGTTCTCATAAGTTTTAAGACTTTCCTCTTAATCTACAGAAACTAAATTTTAATATATTAATAGCAAGCTCTTGTGTCATCCGTTCATGGATGTTAGGAGATATTTAGGCAAGTACAGCACATAATTATAGCACTCTAGTTGTAAATAGAATTCTGCTGTGGCTTTAGATGGCCCTCAATTTGTTTATTGCTTACCCCAGGACAGAGGTGGAGTGCCAAATATCTCTATGACAAAGACTGGCTAAACAATGGACACATGTGTGGATTATCATTTTTGAAAGAGAACTACTCTCATCTTAATGCCAAAAAGATCGTGTCAACACATCACCTACTGGCAGATGTATATGGGGTAACTGAAATACTGCATGGATTGCAGCTGAAGATTGGGATACTGAAGTAAGTAGCAGTCCAGGGTTTATTTTCCAGCTTTATATATTCAAGTGGTAGAGACTACCATTATTCCATATGGAATATTCCTATTTTTCTCTCACATTGAAGTTCTTCCTTGTATAATATTTTAAATAATTCAAGTGCAAGATATGGAGTACCCTCCCTTCAGTGGGAATTAGGTGTTCAGCACCCAAGCAGATATGGTCTGTTGGGATTATTGGTGATATTTTTTGGTAAATTTTGTGTTAAGAGGACATTCTAGATTTATCTTAAATTGATGAGTGACCTAGGAATACTTCATATTTTATAATGCTGTTTATCAGTAGCTAAGATCTAGGAGAACTGGATGCTAAATAGTTCAGTGGCCTAAGTGATGTTCTCTATAACTTGCTTTTTTTTCCTCCCCTTCATTGCAGAAATAAGCATCACCCAGACCTTCATCTCTGGGCTTATTCAGGGATGAGAAAAGAACAAGAACAGAGAACTGTTGGGGTAGAGAAAAAGTTAATGACTTTGCAGGATGCTGTTAATCCAGCTGAAAGGACGTGTCATAGTCAAAACCATAAAGAGCCACCCATTATACCCCAGAAGATGGAAGAAACGTATATCACAAGTGAGCACAGTTACCAAAAACCACAGAGTTTTAGTCAAGACTACAAAGCAATCATTGACCCTATGAGCTCAGATGATGAAGACACAAGTAGCTTTGATGAAGATCAGGAATATCACACAGAGAATAAAAACTGTTTACAATATTCTTTTAAAGATGGTGGCATGAATGAGCAGGTAAGTATCATTCTTCATCTGGGAAACTTTATTTGGAAAAGTATGTTCAATCGGATAAAACTGGAGTACATACAGGTATTTAAATTTTTTTTTTTCTCTAAGTTGACATATTCTATCAGATAAATCAGCAGAAATTACTGGAAGCAAAGTTGGATCACTGAAATACTTCCCGGTGAAGTATGTTCATTTCAGCTAGTGTAGGAAATACAAAGTATGGTTAAAGTATTGCCTATGCTAAAACTTTATTCTTAGTCTAGTCTTTTGAGAGAAAAGAACCCTATTCTTAAAATGCAGAGTCTTGGAATAGCTTATGTGGTTTCTGCAAGGTGCGGAAAATGGGACAGGTTTCCCCTTTTCTCTGAGTTCGGTTATCTACATGTGTTAGGGGTTTTTTGTTGTTGTTTGTTAAACCAAGGGGTTTTTAATAGTGTTTATTATTGTACTGTGTTCTTCTTTTAATAGCAATGCTACCTAGAATGCCACCCACAAGTAATGATTTACTGACCAACTAATTTCACCTCATGGACAACTGCTTTTCACTCTTCTATATTGCATATTTCTTCTAATGAAATATTTTTAGTCAGGATTTCTTTTGCTGTTTAAACATCTTTCTCATTTTTACATTAATGTTTTGAATCCATTATTTGGTGGAAAAGGTCTGAAACTTGTTATCTGGTTTTAGTGAAGAGTTCTCTGAGCAAAAACAAAGGAGAACCAAACCTTTCTGTTTCCTACAATACCAACTATGTGAGGATAAATTATCCAGCTC
>WEIT01019407.1:24937-70368 GCA_013389985.1 Dryoscopus gambensis | reverse complement strand
TCATCCCTCTTTTGAAGTACAGTTTCTGATGTGGAAGAAATGAGTATGATACATCTTTTTTCTTTTTAATTTTAGTTCTAAACATGGCATGTAAGCTGTATAGTCTGAATGGGGAATTTTTGGCTTATTCTAGTTAGAAATACCTGTTTGTATGCTAAATTGCACAACTATATTCAGGTTTATAATAAGGAGACATGCAGCAGTGTCAAATACACTTGCCTTCCAACAGCAGTTTAAATTGTCATTGTAAACATGTAGAATTAAAGGAAAATATGCATGAGCAGTGAAACAAAACTAATATTTCCCTCAGACATTCAAGCATATATATAAAAAGCTGGGTGCTCTCTGTTTGATACTGGCCCAAACAGATCTCTTCTTGGTTTGAGTGTTCTTTCCTTTGGGGACACCTTAATCACCTTGCCAGTAGCCAGGCTTGATGCTAAAATAAGGCCTTCTGCCTAAACATGGTAGGCATAGAAGAGCTCTCTCTGATTTCTCCATGAGCCTGTTTGCACTCACCTTAAAACTGACATTGAAGGACCATTTTTGAATGACCTGACTTCTCTGTAAGGTGCCTTTTCTCCTCTCCTTGTCAGAAGTTTGGTTGCGGTTTTGAATTTTCCTTTCTAGCATTCTGCAGAGCCTTGAATATTCTGGTTTTCCATACTGTTTTGTCTTACCCTAATCTGCAGTTCTGTTACATACTTCCTTTTCTCTCACAAACACTGTTTGGATTGACTGTTATCAAGTTTCTTTTTGGGCTATGCATTATCTTTTAAATTGTATTTAATTTCCTTGGTTTTGCTTCTGAAATTTTCTCTCACTTACTGAAGCAGGCTGAAAGATTATTTTGATTTTAGAATTATGGCCTTGGATCCTTATACAGCAAGGGGAAAATGGCATTCCTGTGGTTTTAGAGAGGGTCTGAAAATTGGAATAAAGCATTTCTTATTTATATTGGAAATATTTTTCGTAAGATTACTAACAGTTTGAATACTAAAAACACTGTGGAAACAAACCTGATGTCTTCAGAGAAGAGAGATTTTATATCGTAAAAGCATCAAAACTCTCATACCTTTTAAATAAAATCTATCTCTGATACATAATTTTAACTCCTTTAATGAACATTATGAGTATTAACAACGCTTGTCCCATCTGACTTGCTGATAAAGCTGCACTCAGGTCAGTCAGAGTTTTATTTGTTTGGTTGGGTTTTTTAAATTGATTTCAAGCCTAAAATGAAAGTTGGATTTTTTTGCCTAAGTAGTAACTTAAAATCCATCTGTTCCTATTTTCTTCTTTACCTCTCTTCTCACTCTTCCCATACTTGACTGGAGAAAGAAATATTTTAATAAAGGAGCTAACACCATTTCTTTCTTATGTAGTGTAAAAAATTAGCTTGAGCTCTTCAGAGAAGTGTATTAATGCAATTAAAGTTGCTCTTTGCTCTGGTATTTTACATGAACTGACACTGTGAGCACTTGTATCTGGCATTCTAGTCCTTAAAATAGAATCTTCAATAGTGAAAGAACTTCATTGGATATGAAGTCATAGTGGATATAAAATGGAAGCTGTTAGTCCTGCTAATTACTGGAGATGCTGAGCATTTTGATGCATTAAGTCTGGTCTACTTCCATTCAGTAGCTGAAACATCAAATATAGAAAGATTAGGAGCTGGTGTATTATCTCTGGCTTGCTGTGAAAGCTCTAATTATTTTAAAGAAGTCAATCTTCCTCAGATACTATGTTTGCATAAGTTTGCATGTTACTGTAACTGTCCTCAAGCATGTTCAGTTCTGTCCCAGACTTGTGCTTGGAAGGTAGGTGGGGTCGGTCATAACAGGTAGGAAGAGAAGTTTTTTGTCTTAATCAGGAAACAGAACACATTGCCCAGAGAGGTTGTGGAGTCTCTCACTCACTGGAGATATTCCAGAACCGTGTGGACACAATCCTGTGCCGTGTGCTCTGGGATGACCCTACTTGAGCAGGGAGGTTGGACCGGGTGACGCACCGTGGTCCCTTCCAACCTGACCCATTCTGGGATTCTGTGAAATAGTGTCCACCTTATTTGTGCAAAATAGTGACTGTTGACATCTTAGGTACTACTGCATTGTAGGGAGCTTTCCATGGAAACAAACCTTAGGATTTTGCACGTTTTTGGTGGCAGTAGACCTGTGCAGTTCAGCACTTTATGATTTAAGTTGCTATTTATATAAAAAGGGAACAGAAGTACAATCTGTCTTTCTACATTAAACAAAGTATTTAACTTGATAAACTTCAGTATTAGGGAAATGAGGCAAAAGGTATAGGTGCTTATTTATGTGGAATTTGCATTTTGCTTGGTTTAGTCTATTGATATGTCATGGTATGTGGCTTTTTGAGTGTGCTTTTTGTCATATATACAGAAGTACAGTTCTAAGCCAGAAGAGTTTATCATGTGACTCAAATGATGAAATCAACACCAGAAATAAAAACAAAGCAAAAAACAATCTTAAATGACAATTTTTTTCTTTCTGTTGCTCCTATGAAGAATTCTGCTGAAGGAAACACTGTGTTTGTTTGTAATGAAAGAAAAGGCTCAGAAGAACAAGTGGACACACATCTTCAATGGCAGCTAAATCTCCTCACCCATATAGAGAATGTACAGAATGAAGTCACCAGCAGAATGGACCTGATTGAAAAAGAAGTTGATGGTAACTGCATTGCCAGATTACTTGTTAATATACCTCTAGCAGCATCTCTCGTGACTAACGTGTTCCAAGTGACCTGAGGCACTGAGGATGGATTTTTAAGTATTCTGTTCAAATTTGGGTCCCAGAATTATAAGCAGAGCTTGTACCCTTGATCTCCTCACACCATTCCACAAGTTTTCAATTCCCAATAAAGTAGCTCAAGCACAGAGAACCCCTGAGCTCAGGCTCAGACTTCAGAAAGCTTAGGTGCCTTGTCTACTCTTTGTCCAGTATGGATCATAAAGTTGATGGCTTTTTTCTACACTTGGAGCAATTTTTGCCTGATTGTTCTAGTAATTGACAATATTTAGGGGCGAAAAAAGGTGTTTATTGTGCCTTCAGCTTTGGTTTTTTATGTATTAGTAAGCAAGTGGTTTCATGAAGACAATTCGGTCTTCATGAGGACACTTAAATGAAATTATAGTGTACGAGAATATTGTAGCACGTAGGTGTCTATGACTTGCCAGTCATAGAAACTAGTAATTAAGGGAGCTTGTAGTCTAATCAAAGGAATCCTTAATTAACCTTTTAACAAATAAAATTGTCTTATTTCTATTTGCAGTTACACTTCCAGCATCCCTACTTTTCCTAGGCAGTTTCTAAACTAACAGGGTGGACCTTTTACCTTCTCTGTTTCTACAAGTGGAGAAATTCCTTGAAAACATTTGTTGAAGATTGGAAAACCATTCTGTAATCTGGACCTTGTCCACAGGAGCTTATTAAAGTGGCATAAGCAAGCCTTGTGTTTAAGGGTTGCATTTTCTGTTCCAGAACGGTCAGAGAAGACCATGAACTGAAGTTGCTTTTATGTGTGTAGAGAGTAAATTGTGAGCCAAGGGTATAATTTACTCCCAGGTACCTTCGTATAGCAACAATCAAATCAGCAGATTGGATTGTTCAAGAGAAATACAGAATTAGTTGGTATTTCCCTAACAAAATTTCTTCTGTTGAATAAAAATCACAGCCTCAGTGTATTTTCCCTTTTTATGAAAGACAAAGTAAGAAAGAAAAGTTTAATTTTTATTGAAACTGTTTCTCAAAGACTTACTCTAATCAACTTCTTCCTTTTCCTTCTGTAGTTTTAGAAAGCTGGCTTGATTTCACTGGAGAACTGGAACCACCAGATCCTCTGGCAAGATTGCCTCAGCTCAAGCGACGTATCAAACAGCTCTTAATTGACATGGGAAAAGTACAGCAAATAGCAACACTTTGCTCTGTATGACAAAAGGAAGAATAAAGAAGTAAAAATAGGTTCTTTACAGTGAATTTTCTTATTAGCCACAAGACTGACAGGAAGACAGCAAAAAGCTGAGCATTTATCTGGTTCTTTGCTGATTACATTAATAGCCTGAAGCTTTAGGAAGAAGAGAGGAAGTTTAGAGTCAGGAATCTGTTTTATTGAAAATATGAGTATTCAATGTCCAAAATTATATATAATATACTGAGAAATGTCAGTTTCCTTGGGATTTTAACATGTTAAAAAAGTAAATGCCCAGATACAAGAAAATTCAACAAACAAAAACTCAATGAAGAGCAATGCTACTATTTTGAAACCCTTGGCAACATTTCTAAATTAGCAGAATTCAGCTGACTAAAAATGCAATCCTCTTATCTTGCTAGTGAAAGGTAGATACAGAGAGAGCTGTATCTTCTCTACAAGGAAGGTTTTTAGGTTATTTCTTTCTCTTACGAATGTTCAGGAAAATGAAAAAAAATTACTTTTCATGGTCTCCCTTTTAAAATATTTTTTAAAATAGAAATCCCTAGAACAGGACCTCCAGGCTCCTTTAAAACAGAAGTGGCAAATAGTGGTGAGATGTGCCAAATAATACTAAAATCACTGGGATGAGAGTTTGATTGTGACTTACGTGAAGGTTTTTTTCCAAAGTCCTACATGGTGCCAGCAATCCATCCAAAATTGTATCTAGTTTATATTTTTTTATGTTCTATAGCAGTATTCAGGAATCAAGGTTCAATTTTTGTCCTGGGTAGCTCTATTCTGGTGTTGGCCCTCTGAAAATTTCACTATCCTCAGTGGGGATGTGGAATGAGAAGAGCAGCAAAACTGTCTGTGGCTGTGAATATTCTAAACCACTAGAGGAAATAAATCACAAGATACCTTATCTAAGTTGTTTTTATAAAATTTTTCATCTTCAGTGAGCAAAATGTCATGAAACCAAAGGCAGCCTACTTGCTCTGTTAGCTCTTGTTGGATTTTGAGCCCAGGACTTTTCCTGTGCTGATGAGTTCCCGCTGTACCCAGTGCTACGTCCGTGTCCGTGTGTGTATGTGTGTGTGTATAGATGCACATGTGCATACATACATACCATGCACATTTCTATCTGCATGTGTCTGGTTTTATTACAATAGACTACAAGAACTGGTGGTTCATGTTACCTTTTAACAAGCAGTTTCTAAAATTGAAAATAATGTATGTACAGGTTTTGAAATTTGTAAAATATGACTGTTAAAAGGAGGCTATTTAACTGAGGACATTAAGATACTTGAACATTTTATGCCTCACATCTGTTTATCAGTTCTAGTTATCTGTATAAATGCATTTTAGAACCGATAGACAGTAAACTTGAATTTACCTTTTGATAAGAGTACAAGCCACTGTACATTCAAAAATTATTTAAATTTGCAAACACACTGTTCTATATGTAAGGTACTGTATGTAAAACTGTTTATTAAAACTATTCTGCATACTCGACATTTTCCACTTTTCTTCCTGATCTACATACAAATGTAAAAAGTGATTGTTGTTATTATGTACAGACCATCAAAAAATCTTGGAATGCCTTTTAAGGATGCATACAACTGAAAATTGTGCCAAAGATGGATTATCTGGGAAAGACTTTGCAACTAGTGCATTGAACTTTCATGATAAAACCATTATTGAGAAAGAAAGCAGCGTGGCTGGTTCATTGCTAAAGTAAACCTACCCTGACCTTTCCTCTCTGTCTGTCATACCTGAGTGAGTTCTCACTCCTGATGGCCAAAGCAAAATGTAAAATCCTGTTACAGAGCGGTTGCTATTTAAAAAGTCTTCCCACATCAAGCTTGTAGGAGACATCCCAGAGCTGCATGATAACATGGAATTATGGAATGGTTGGCAACTCCATAATGCAGAAGGAACGTAAGAGCTGAGGAGTTGTTGACAGTTTATAGCAACTGTAATAAATACTCTAAGTTGATGCTTAACTAACTGCTAACATGAATAGCTGAGTGACCTACTTGCTTTTAGATATGTGAGACTTTTTTATAGACTATTCACTTGCTGCATATCCTTGAATGTGGTACTGTGTGTACTGTGTAAGAGAAGTGTAAATCCAGATGAATTACTTTGAAACAAAGTGGAGTGTATTTACAGAATTTATACAGCATACACTGTAGCAATATTATGCAATGTGTGTGCCTGTGTGTGATATAATATAATTGTAAATGTTACTGATGGTGAAGGTGGACTTGGAGAGTTCAGGAGGAAGGACAGAGGTTTTATTCTTACTACAGAGATGGAAGAATGGTATCCTGAAAAGGAAATCCCAGGGTCAAAGTTGAAGTTGCCCTTGCAGCTTTAATATGTCTTCTGTTTGTATGTATAATGGCCTCTTAATTTACACAAATATGTAATTTTACCCCTCAAGATCCTGCCTTGTTCAGGATGGACTGTGCTTATAAAAACAATCTGTGCAGTATTTTTTTATGTTCATTGTGTAGTCATGTATTATAAAAATTCCTGCAAGCATTCATATCTTCTAAAAAATACAATCTCAGTGTCCGGACGGACCATGCTATGTATGATACATCATGTACTGCTCGAATGTTTCACAAACTTGTCTGAGTTTGCTTTCTCAAGCTGTGGTGCTGGTCTGTAACATGTGGACATTAGTTTCTGACCCCAATTTCTCGAGTATTCAAAGGCTTGGGATGCTTTTGAGGTTTTTTCATTTAAACACAAGTCAAGTGCCATAAAAATGCTAAGTGTTTTGCACAGAACGTAACCTACAGTTGATTGCTTTGCTCGTGTGCCAGTCAACCCCAGTGTGATCTGGCTCTTACCAGTATTTCTTCCTAGTTGGCCTTATTGAGAGAATCTTACTCCTATAGGCATAATTTTCCATCTGTCTTCCTGCTTCCTCTCTAAATAAGCCAGGGATGTGCACTCAGTCTATTTGCAACATCATTTATTGGGGTGTGAATTGTGATTGCATTGTTTGATGGAGGGGACAGACCCTCTCTGAGGAAAAAATAGTATATGGCAGTGTAAGGACTGTTTGATACACGTGCACAGAAAGGCAAAATGTTTAAATTTGCAGCCTTCTTTCACTGAATAGGAGTTCTAAGTACTAGCAGACAAAAGGGAAATGCCATTTTACAGAAGCCTCTTGTGATTGCAGAGAGCTAAATGGCAAACTTTTGGAGCCTTTGAAAGCCCAGCTTTTTGTCTGAGGGTTAGTTAAGGGGTTTTGTTTGCTTGTTTGTTTGTTTGTTTGTTTGTTTGTTTGTTTTTTAATGGCGGTATCAGGGTGATTTCGTTTCAAAGCCTGCTCCTACTTGTGACCATACCGAAGGCATCCGCATCAGGAGTTCTGTATTTCAGTTGCAGTGGTGGCAGCAGGACAGCAATACTGCAGTCATAAATGAAATGTAGTGTTGGTGCTGTGGTCTGGTATGACATGATGGGGTTGCCGCGTTCTGGTTACAAGATGGACATACTTCAGGTCATATCACAGGGAATGGGTTGGAAGACGCTTCCTGTTAACCCTTTTCTTGGGTAGCTGTAGGTTGAATAGTGCCCATATTTTGGATATTCTGGCCTTAGNATATTTTAGATATTCTGGCCTTAGATGCATAGATCTTTGTTCAGCTGTGGAGTGGTTTACAGTGGTAGAAGCCTGTCATTTTCTTTCAAATAGACAAAGAAGATGGGTTGCAATTTTCTGGTAGATTTCCTGTGTTTGCTGGGTGGCAAAGAGTTGAAACTCTTCTTCATGGGTGCAAGTATCTTGTATAGCTGACAGCCACCCATCTCTCTTAATTTTGTCTCTCAGCTTCTACACGTGCTCATCTGTTCGTTCTGCAGCTTGCATCTGTTTCTCCTTTCGTTCTTCAGCCTTCTGCACTCTGGTTTTTGTGGTGCCTGGGGGGGTTTCACTCCTCTGTTCTCATTCCCAGTTCTTCCTGGCTGCTGTGGGAAGCAGTCATGGGGAAAGGTCTCTTCAGCTCTTCTGTCCACAGCCTACAGAGTGTCCTGGGACATGTGTACAGTTGGAGTGTGTGCACAATAATCAAAATCTCCAGGTGTTTTTGCTGTGTTCCTTAAGTAAGCCTCTTCTGTCTTGTGCAAGTGGTGATCTCCCTCTACTCTCATCTGGCTTCTAACTTAACTAGACTTGAATTAATATTACAGCAAAACCCCTCTGGCACTGTTGGGCTCTAGCACGCCTTACCAAACTTAGGGTTGGGATGCAAAGGAGTCATTCAAACATTACGGTAAAATTATGAAAGTATTTTGATGTTGTAAGCCACACTGTTTTTCCTTTCTATTTGAAGGGAAACAGTAACCATTTTTCTTCACTGGAACTTTAAAAGGCACAAAACAGATCCTGAACTGAACTGGAGCTCGATGTAAAAATCAACAAGTGGAGGGTGGGGAGGATTCTGCAGGCAGGGGCTTCACAGCCAAAAGAGCAGTCAGGCCATCCCAGCTGCCTTGCCCTTTTAGTAGCTCTGTGGAGGTGCTGGTGTGTTAAGGGAGTGTGTGCAATGATGCCATTCATTTGCAGGCAGGATCGTTCAGAACACTGGAACTACAGGTTTTTGCTCTACTGCTTAAAAATGTTTCAGTATATGCACCTTAATTTTGGAGGGCTTAATAAAGTCAGAGGCTTAATCACTTTTGAAATGCCCATTGCTATTCTCACATTTTATTAGCTCACAATTGTTTTTTGTTGTACTGATTGCATATGGCTTTAGGTGAGGATTTTGCAGAGGCTGTTTGAAATGCTTCAGTAATGGTTTCTGTTATATTTTGTTATGTCCTGGGCACTGGGTGTGGGGGTCTGTCTTTAGCAATAAATATTATACACTATGTGTATATCTGTTTGTATATGGAAAACAAATACAGAGCATGTAATGATGGTGAAAATACACTGCACCGAGTGCAGATTGTGCATTTGGCAGCCATTCTGCACCAGCCTGAACAACCCAAATGAAAAATTGGATACCACGTGGAGAAAATGAACTAGCATGAAAAATCATTCAGGACAGAAGTTCCCTTCCCTTATTCTGTGGGCTGGGAAACTAAAGCTAGTTCAATTGCTGTTTGCTTCAAACAGCAGTCTTCCTTTCCTGAAAACTGGCCAAGCCTCCTCTGTTCAGCTGTAGCCACGTGTCAGTGTATTGTCACTAAACACTCTGAGAGAGGCAGCACTGCACTATGATTAAATCTTCTATGAGAGAAGCAAAATACTTTCTTCTGTGATTTGTTTTTTTATAATAGCAATAATGTTGACTGCATTCTAATACTCACAATAAAGGTCTGTTGAGATTGTTATGTGCCTGGGCTCCCATTCCATGGACTTTTCTTCTAGTGAGCTAGTGAGTGTTTGTGTATGTTTTAAAGCATTAGGGAATCTTCAGCTGCATGTTTAGCCTATAGTCCATAGGTTATGTGCAGTCATTGATACTCATTTTTCTACATTGCAAGGCTTGAGGGAATCTTCAGCTGTATTTTTAGCCTTTAGGCAAATGATACAATCAGTAAATTATTTACAGTGCTGATTTCCTTACTGTGTATAGCAAAGTAATTAGAAGATTTTTCTGTTTCTGAACTATTTTGGTGTTTTAACAATTTCAGGGTTTCAGTTTTGCAATGCACTTCATTCTTTACAGTCAGTGTCTTTCAACAACATGTTCATAGTGATGGCATCTCTTCTTGTGGGTAGACATCTGTCTTCTAGGGGTGTTTTGTGCCTTTGTACAACGTCATTACAAAGTAACTTAGAGTTTTTGCTTTTAGTGATTCATTTTAATATCATCCACAAGTTGTTCAAGGCACTACTGTGGGAGAAAACAAATAAGCCAGCAATGCTAAGGAAGTTATTTTGGACATCCTGTGAACAAAGGCACACATGATAAGCAGCAGATGAATGAAATTGGACAGAATCTCACTAAGTCCTGATACAGATTTTTTTTTTTTCCCCACAGAAAAAGTGGATATGATCATAAATGTAATGAACTTAAATATTCTAATTCTGAAACATTTTAATCACTGTTGAAGGGACAGTCTCAAAGCAGGCTCTCAAATTTAAGATACAAGACCAGATTCAGATCTTGGAGCAACACACTGAAACACTTTTTTTAATTAGCAGACTTCCTAAAGAAGAGGTTTCCTGAGTCAGACCAACCATCTGGCCAGCCCAGTGTCTTGTCTGCAGTAGAAATAGGATGTCAGATCTCTACAAACATTCTGTGAAATATCTGTGCAAATTGGCCTTTCCCTAAATGTATCTTTCACTTCTAGCAAACTGAGGTTTCCTTTACCAAAATTTTTAACAAGTCCATTGGTTTTACCAGTCACTTGACAGATCTGGGCTCCCCAAGTTTAATCCGTCTTTTTTCACTGGTGGCTTACTGAATTCACAGCTTTGTTGTGTGGCAGGAGCTGCGTTTGCCCTTTAACTTCCTTTCTGACTCCACTGGCTCTACACCGTTGCCTTTAGTCCAGAGAAGGTTAAATACTGCATTATTGAAAAGACCCAAAGCAATTTTGTCCCACCAACACCAAGAGGCTGGCGCCCTGTTGCTGTCCTTGTGTGACTGGTGGTGACTTTTCTCACTGCCTCAGCTGGTTTTTGTCTAATATTGAATCAATTCAAGGTACAAATCCTGTGTGTCACTGCAGGTTGCAGACCTGGCTCCTGCTTGGGGTTTCAAACCAATCTGCATCCCAGGTGTTGTGAGAATAAAATACCTATTTTTATACCTGGAATCACTGTGGAACTATTGGATAGAGGAAAGCTGTTATCTTCAATGAATAAGTAAGAAAAAAAGCCATTTCACCTGTCCTAGAAATGGTCAGCTCCTGCAGGGACAAATGCAAATTCAAGTATTCTTACATGGACTTCTTTAGGTCTTTCTGTCACCAAAGGCACTTTTCGGAATGGTAAATTATAATTCAAAATTTCACAAGTCCTGGGCCCACTTTTCTGATCTAGGCAAGTTAAGCATGGAAATTACTGAAACCTCCCCCTCATTTTTCAGTTTGAAGAATGTGTCATGTATAAAGTGAATACACTGAAAAGTGTATTATCTGGGGCTATCATCTTGTTATCTTTTAATTTTGCATCACATGAGGACTTAATCAGAGATGATAGAAATAAGTGTTTCACAAGGTCTTGGAAAGAAATGTGCTGAATGTAAACCTTAGTTCTCTATCCATAAGTGTAATAAATGGTGTTAGTCTGTTTTATATGTAGCTTTCTTAAAATGTGTGAGAGGATTGTCCAACATTGGTGCTTTATTTACACAGAAAAACAATATATTATTTAAAATAAATGAACCAATTGATGTGAGCATAATTTCACAATGTTTTCAGCTCTTAAAATTTTTGCTTCCAATTTGCTGTCTCATTTGGGAGGGTCCCTCCAGTTCTTTTTTTAAGCTAAGGTTGATTTCTCAGGCTCAAATTTTGTTTGGGTAAGAGTAACTTTTCTGTGGGTACAGATATCTGTGTATTTACATACAGGAATCATTTATCCATGGGCCCTTCTATACGTAAAGTTGCAGTTGCACAAACTGACTCTTCTGCTAAGAAAGTGTATGCAAAACTGGAACAATGAATAAATGTCTGCTTCTCCCTTGAGGTTTGTGATATCAGTGTCTCATCTCACTGACCTTTATCTTTCCTCTTAACAGTAATAGTTTGTAGTATAGACTGAGTAGTTTTTGCCAATGTGTACAACAAACAAAACCCTCATTTCCAGCACTAGAGCAATGATTTTGAAGACATGATAGTTCTAAGGCTGTATTGGCCACAGGGACTTTTCCCACTTACTCCTTTTTTGCTCTTCATTGATGAGCTAATTTAAGATGTTACTCCACCTTTTCTCAGGTGCTAAAAATAGAGGTCAATTCCATTGTCCCTTCACTGAAGGTTATGGAAGGCTTTTCTTACTTTGTATTTGACCAGCCATCGATAGACAAGTGCCTCTTTTTCTCTGACGAATGTGAATTCCACATATTGCTTTGTAAACAACTTTTTTTCCTTTTTAATCCACGGGCTCTTGCATCCCCTTAAATGTGCATGTACTAAGATGCCCACCTTGGTGTGACACACATCTAGAAGTGGTTTAAGTGATGCCAGTTGCCAAAATTCCTTTTCTCAGTTTTTTAAGAGACTTTTAAGACTTGGCTGTTCTTCCCAACTTGAGTGATTCATAGTTTGTTTTCTGAGTGTTTCTGAAGGAAAGAAGAGTCATCTTGGGAATCAACACTATGTACTGTGAGTTTGTGCTTCGTTCTGATAATAATAGCCCTTTGATACTTCCTGCTTTCCTGTCTGCCTTACTCCATTGTCAGTCTTTTATAGCAAAGAATAAAGAAGGAAAGTAAGTAGCAACCTTAATAAACTCCTCTCCCCATTTGCTGTGCAAGGAACCTTAATGACCCTTTTCTAATAACTTTAGAAAATTGGACTTAATCAATATCACTCACAGACCCCCAGTGCACACTGGAGATATTACATTGGCTTGGAGACATCACAACAGCTGTAAGCACTGACCCTGCTGCCCCTGCAGAGCCTCTTGTGGCACTGAACTGGGCTCTGTCTTGTTGCTCCCCTGTGCGCCACTCTGCAGGGGTCGGACACAAACCTGAGGCTCTTGAAGCATCCTTGGGTCAGAAATACATGTTGTGGTCAAACTTTTCTTCTTTCCTGATTTAGCCACCCTAGTGCTAATACTGGATATTTAGTCGAGTTCTTTTGCTCTGCATGGATGTTTCCCTACAAATGCTATGCTAATCCAGAAATTCAATTTCTTTCTGTGCCTGCTTGATCAGGGCTGTTACAGGATTTGTCATCTTTGTGCCTCTAAAGGTTGCCTTTTTTTGGTCTGTCATCTACACTGGATGTAGATGACTACACTTTTCCCAGGTCGATCTTTCTGCAGACTGTTGACTTTGCTCAAGTGCAGAATAAGTTGCTTGAAAGTAAATTCCAAATACAGTTCCATTCGTTTTTAAAAGACTAGTCATGCTAAAGCAAGCTTGTGCTGCTCTGGGAGATCATATTTACCATATCCATCAAACACCATGGCATGGCAGTGGTCTACAGCCAGCACAGAAGGATGCTTGGATCACTGCTGACATGATCTTAGTCTGTGGGAGAGTATCAGCAGAGTTGTTTCTAGGCTGTCTAGAACCCATGAATCACAAACAAGAGTGCTGCTATTGCTTTTTCTTGAAATCAACTTAAATTCAACTTCAAACATGTGCTGTTATTATTTAAGTAATTATTTGGAGCTTATTTATCCAACCACCTTTGTACAGGTGAGAGTGAGTTCTCATAACTCCTGGTGCAAGTAAATGCTGACTCACAGTTATAAGAGGTGTCCAGTGAACAAGTGAAGCTCTGGAACCGAGGAAATAATATTTCCCATATGTTTTAAGATGAGGATCTTGCATGTAATTAGTACCAAAAAACTTGACTTAACAAGCTTCATGGTCATGCTGATCTTACAGCCGGAGGATAATGCCCAAGCAGTGAAGCTGCTTCTGTCAGATACTTGGCTATGTTAAAGTGCATGGTGCAAGTGGGAGCAAAAGCCAAAGGTGGAATGTAATTGACTCTGATCCTCTATTTGCTTTAGTCAGTGGAGCTGCATCTGTCCTGTTTTTCACTTAATAAATAACCACATTGTGAGTTGTATTCACTCCTAATGTGCAGCTCCCAGAGGCCTAACTCTGGTCTGTCCCTCAGCAGGCTCAGCTCTCTGGGAATGCAAGAAGGTGCACTTCCATTAGGGAGCACAAAGCCTGGCTGCACCCTGGGGCAGGTGAGAGCCAGAAGTCTGCCCAGAGTCACACCAGTATGCTCAATTTACTTGCTGGAATATCTGAGCTCCCCCTGCCACCCACTGTGCCTGCTGCCACTTGGCTCAGTTGTGCTCCCTGGAGCAGGGAAGAGAACTGGCTGAGGAGAGCCAGGAGCACAGTTCCAGCTGAAAGGGCCTCTTGCAGTTTGCTCAGAAGCATCGTGTGCGTCACTCACCCCATTCTGTGCCCAGCCACCAGCACAGAAGTGAACCAATCGCCGTGATAGGCACTATAAAAGGGCAGTGAGGCTCTGTGGGGTGCACAGAGCTGCCTCACGGACAGAAGGAGATGGGGCTTTCCCATCACAAGATGGGCTCCATCCCATTTTGCACCCTCTGTTGCTTTATTAGCATAGCAACAGCCAATATATTTGGTAAGTACACTTGTCCTTCTCTGCCTGTGTCCAAGGGTGACTGTGATCTTTGTGCTGCTCTGTGTTTTGTCCTGATGAAATACATAATGATCTTGAACCTTGCAAACTTAGCTAGTTATTGTGTGCTGTGCAAACTGAGTCTGGACTCCAGGTTAAATACTAAACTCTAAGGATCCTTAAGTGGTCAGGCTTACCTGAGTTTGTACACCTGGATTTTGAGTGGGAAAAAACCCATTTTCTCGAGGGCTAGAGAAGAAGCATAGATAAGAAAAGGTGCTGCTGCAGTGTTGTGAAGGTCCTCAATCACATCTACTTTTATGTGTCATTGTCTAATTTAGGCTTGAACCTTCAGGTTTTGGATAGTCTGAGTGCTGCCCCCCGTTCTTTGGCCTGAGTGATAGTCCTGCACAACCAGCAATTTGAATCACTGAATTAATTAGTCATTTAACTCAGATGTCTTCAGATGTCATCTTCTCAGATGCTAGACCCTCTCTAGCACTGTGCACAGGGATCTGCACACATCCCAGAGCAGCTGATGTTTGAGGTGAAAATAGGGAACTTTGTCCACATGTCATTTTCTATAGATGAGTTCACCTGAAATTTTTCAGTCTCTTGAAATTTCCACGTGGTCTTAAGGGGACACAGTAAAAACTCACAGAAGCAGATGTGATTGAGAAGCCTTAGAAGCACAGGAACCATCTGCAGCAGTAGAAGTTCCATGAGTTGCAAATTATGTCAGACTGAAAAGCATTCAGAACACTTAAAATACTTTGCACTGCTGTATGTGATTGTGCTCAGACCAAATACTAGCTTAAGCAAACCTTTGGACTAAATTGCTGTACCTGTGGGTTTGTTTGCTGTATTTTTATAAACTAATCAGTGGTATTAAGAGCATGACATTCATCAGATTTTGAGGGTGTAGAAAGTGTCAGATCAACTAATCTGTTCTGTAAAAAAGAACTTAATCAATTTCATCATTCTACTAAAACCACAGCGAATGCAGCTTTGAATGCATTAAAAATTTTCTAGATGGTTTCAGTAGTTGATCATTTGCTCCAGTGAAAATTGAGAGTGCTTCTAATATAAATTAGTCTGATGCTACTGCTAGAAATTGATTCTTTTTAAATCTTTCATGAGATTAAGAAGCAATACCTCTCCTTTTGGTGAAATAGTGAATGACTTAGCTACAATAAAGAATAATTACTCAGAAACTTTAACAGTGATGTGTGTGGTTATGCAAAGGACTCTTTTGTGGTCATAGGCACAGCTAAGTAAAGAACCCCAAGTACCAGAAAATTACAGCCATGCCTGTACAGAACAGAGCTGAGACTAACTAAACACAGGCCTGGGAAAGGGGTTCATGAGCATCTCCACCATGTGCTCACCCTGCAGCTGGCAGAACAGCGAGTTTGTTCAGTACCTCCCTGTGCTGTCCCACATGGAAACCCACACAAGGAGCGATGGGGAAACAGCCAGAGAGGACCCCTGAACGTGGGACTGTTCCCCTGCAGCACTGGCACTAACAGGGATAAGAGTGGGCTTTTTGATAAGAATGGGCTTGTGGTGAAACCACCCTTGGGTGTTTATTTTCTTGCTGTTTTCAGAATATCAGACCGATTCCCAACCATTGCGTCCATGTGAACTTCAGAGGGAAAAGGCTTTTTCAGCAGGAGAAGCCTTTGTTCCTCAGTGCTCAGAGGATGGCCAGTTCAGGTAATTCATCCTTGCTATTAATGTGCTGCCGAATGATGTGACCTTTCATTGCTAATGAAAGTTTTAACCTGCCTTGGAGAGCCACTGTATCTGTGCACTGGAGAATGAGAAGTCCAGGAAACTTGAAGTGACTTCACTGAGCCATGTGGCAGATCCAACCTCTCCCAAATGAATTCCCTGTTGTTGGAAATAATCTCTGGGTTAAGTGGTCAATCTAAGATTAACAGGCTAATTTTGGCAGCATTATTTGCATGTTAAATAATTGGTGCAGTTTGCTGTCTTCCTACACATGTGCATGGGTGAATGTGTGAGCCAGCTGGCACAGCTCAGCCAAGTGACTGAGAACTTATCCACCCTCGTAAGTGGCACAGTCAAGTTTTCTTCTAAAGGCAGTAAAGGAACTAAAAAGCACACAGAGAACAGTGATTTAGGGAACAGTATGTTGCTTGAAGGTGCAAGAAGCTAAAAAGTTAAAGTTGAGGCTGAGTACAGATTGTAATTTCCTTACTATTGTTGTTGCCTCTGGTGGCAACTGTGACCATTCTAGATTTGACTTAGAAACTGCCTCAAAGTGTTTGGTGAATCTCAGATAATGAGAATTAGGGTTCTGTCCAACCTGCTTGCTTCCTCAATTGATGCCTGGAGTGGCTACCTAGAAACAGAAACTAGACAGGAGTAAGGGAAGAAAGGTAGGTATTTATTTGAAAGGCCTTCAAAGGTACACCCTGGGGAGCCAAAGGCCACGTTCAAAATGGACCCTAAGATGGACAACGAGTCACGAGTTCTTCACACTTTTATAGGTTTGGTTCATTTGCATATCAGCATAAATTAGCCAATTAAAACTTTAGCTAATGATGTAATTTCTTCAATTTCTCCACCTCTCTAGAGGCCCTAGTTTACACCTTCTAGGCCTAGGACAATCTGAGTGTCCTTGAATAACAAGCTCGGAGAGACTTTGTTATGTCTAGCTGACATGAGAGAACAGAAATTAACAGGCTACAAGAAAGTTCAGAGTTACAATTAGGCACTAGAGTATTTGAAGAATTTAAAAGCTAAAACCTAAGGTGTCATTCCCTAAGGCATCACAATGACTTCACATCACATATCTGCAATTCCTGAAGAATTCAGAGAATTACTAGAATTAAGGGGTCCCACTGATTAGAGTCACCAGAAATTAAGCTCTTGCCAGTTCCATTATTTGTGATTTTAAAGTATTTGACATTGGTTTGGTTTGCTTTATGGTGTTGTTTATGTCTGGTACTGACTGAGGACTCTACACACACAAAATAAAATCTGTTACTTGTGATCTTCTTCAGGACAGTCCAGTGCAGTAGGAATGGTCTTTCCTGTTGGTGTGTAGATGAGAATGGTGTTGAGGTTCCTGGCAGCAAACAGAATGGATATCCCATATCTTGTAAGTAAAAAGTTTCTATTTTTGTTCAGATTGAGAAAAGAACCATTTAAATCTGCATTTGAACTGCTGAAATCAAGAACAGGCTAGCCCCAGACTTTGATGGACTCTAGTTTGTGGTAATTTGCTAGGTTTTTCTAGTGGAAGTTCTGGAGTTTCTTCAGGGCTTGTCACGGAAACCTGATACACACCTGGATGTCTGTATTATGAAGATCCCAGTAAGATAAATTGTGAATAGAAGATAGATTTAGTGTAATGGCTTTTGAGTTGGAGAGCTTCAACCCCGTCTGTGGTGGGCTTCTCTGTACCAGTTTTCATACCCTCAAGTCCATCAATGTCCCCATGCCACCTGGGTGGCAGACTCAGAACTCATAGTTCTGAGAAAACTCAGATGTTCCCTAAATAAATGATTCAGTGCCCAACAAGAAGCTTCCTCTAACAGTGCCCCTCTCTGGTACTTCAGGCTTGTCCTTTTGCCAGCTGCAAAAGCAGAGGATCTTGGTGAGCAGATACATCAACAGCAGCAGTATCTCCTACATCCCTCAGTGCCTGGATTCAGGGGCTTTTGACGAGGTGCAGTGTGACATGGAGCTGGGGCAGTGCTGGTGTGTAGATCCAGAAGGAATGGAGATTTATGGCACCAGACAAAGAGGAAAGCCAGCACAGTGTAAGTAATGTTCAACAAAGTGATGCGTGTTGTAAGTTCGAAAAGTTTGGCGTGAAAGGGACCCGTAAGATTATTGAGTCCAATTCCCCGCTCTTCATAAAAACAAGATGATGCACCTCAGTGTCCCCGCTCAATGTAATGAATGTAAGCCCCTTGTAAACAACAGGGTGGCCATTCCGCTATTTGTGGGAAGTTAATACACAAATAAACATTACCTTTTTTCCCCATCAGGTCCAGGGAACTGTGAGATCCGAGACCGTCGCATCCTGCACGGGTTTGGGGAGAAGAGCCCACCGCAGTGCTCAGCAGACGGAGAGTTCCTGCCTGTCCAGTGCAAGTTTGTCAACACAACAGACATGAGTGTTTTTGATCTTGTTCAGAGTTACAACAGGTAAGCTCAGTCTTCTGGATCAGGAAGGTAACCCTGCATGCCCCTTCAAGGCACCATCTGACTGCTTTTTTGTGATTTTTGCCACATGAAGCCCTTATTCTGTAACTGCACATGATGTTATTTTCTGTTGAAGAATCGACCAAGTGAAAAAACCTTTTTCTTCTGAATTAAATCTGCTGATTTAAAAAAAAAAAGATATTCCATCCCTGCAGTTTAGTTGGTGTGTCCTCACACAGCACTGGATACCACACTGTAATCTGTATTTGGAAAAGTAGCCAGGGCTACTTCTGAGACAGATCAACAACAGCAAATGAGATAAACACAGAAGGAACGGAGAAATTTGGATGTATCTGTGAGGTAGGAAAGACAATTCCATATGGGAGATGAAAGCAGATGGACAAGTGGCGACATGCAAAGATGAAGCTCCGGGGTTGCTCACACAGGTGAACCAGCAAGTGATGAACAACTGTGCTGTGCACAACTGGCTTTAGGTGGTTGCAGAGGGTTGGGGAATGTTTCAGAACACTGGATGAAATCCTTGTCTGTGGGGGCAGGAAGCTGTTGTCTTGTGGAAGATCTGGGAATTAATACTGTGATGGAGACATAAGGGATGGGCAAGGGGAACTGATGGGAGAGGAGTTTGTGTTGGTGCAGATATTCAGACTCTCCAGAGAAACCTTTTGGTGTCCCTAGAAGTGCCACGGACTTGGCACCTCAGTCAGCACCAGTTTCCCTGGTGGAGGGCAGTGCGATAAACACAACATCTCACTGTGACTTGCCTCTGTAGCAGCAAAGACATTTTATTGTAAATGTCAGTTTTGCTGTTTGAAGGGGTTTCTTTTTTCAATGTAAGTAAAACTGAAAGACAGATCTGAATGCACAGTACATATTTGTCAGTGCTTCAGGAGAGGTTATTTTGGCGAGAGCAAAATCATCTGGCTCTTTTGTTTGTTGGTCTGTGTAGTGTGGAAATGCTAAAAAGCAATTACAGTGGAGAAATCAATGCTTTAAATTGACATTTTTTACCTCCCACTGGGATATTTGCTTGCAAAAACCTGCAAGATTGGATTTATTTTCTGTCCATGTCATGTAATTAATCACAGCAGGATCATTTCACTCCCAGCTGTCTGCCTTCTAATTATGGCATTGGCTTAACCTATTGCCTTCATATCTGAGTATTTCAGGTCATTAATATATTTATTTTTGTACTACTCCTGCCTGAAATGTCATTATTCCTTCCCAAAACCAGGGCAGAATACAGAGTTGAAGGGATGAGTTCCACAGTGAAGGACTGTAGCTGAACAGGGATTTAAACCCGTATTTTATGTTCATATGGAACAAGTGGAGCAACTTTGGTTCCACAGACTGATTTTTGAAATCTAGACATAACATCCTTACTGTCTTTCCAAATCATTTCCCTAGACCTTCATAAATATCCCAGAATAAGCCAGTATGTTAAACCACCACCCCCAAACAAACAAATGGAGAAACTCAGAAGTTTAGAGCTAAGACTTTCCCAAATAATAGACTTCCAAAAAGAAAGATGAGCCCAAATTTCCTGCCTCACCCTGAGGGCTTGGCTGCTGTTACTTATTTTGTATGGACTGTGTCCAGGTCCTGCGTGGATGTGCAGCCATATAGAACGCCCTGTAGCAGATTGATGGGAATTATCAAAAAATCAAGTCAAGGAAGATCTGTATACTTTCTTGCTATAATTGGTAGTGAGTTGTCTTTGCTGGAAACCAAGAGCAGAGACTCATGGTTTGAAGAAAAGGTCAACAACACCACTTTTATTTATTTTCCTGTATTTTTGAGTCTGAGCATTCTTGTTGAAACACATGGAGACACTATAAGTTTATCCATAACCTAAACGTAGTCACGGTTGGTTTGGACTGGCTCTGATAAATGAGGAATTCTATGTTATTGCTACTCATCTTGAGGGCTGTGGTTAATGAGTCTCAGAAAACAAAAAATGTGGTAAGAAGTGAGTTTTCCACATAAGGTGAGAAAAGTTCTGCCCTCTTATTTGTGTGGGCCTAATTTATATTTGTTTGTAATTTATTTAGCTTTACTCTCAACTTGCAACAAAAATAACCAGAATGACAAGGCGTAGTTGCACATCTACCCCAAAGTAGCATAATTGTGCATGTTACCTCTTAATGTTGAGGATGAAAGAAGCAGGATGCAGAGTCTTTTCACTGAGCCTGTTTCAGTCAGATGGAGATTCAGATGCTGAGGTGATGAGCTCCAAGAACTTGAGCAGTGCAGAGAAAAGATCATATTCCTGACTGGGCAGTGAGCAGTGCATGATAATCCAGGGGAGCTGAAAGGTCTTGAAATACTCCAAGCTGTTTATGGCCATGTGAACACTGAAGACCATAGGAATATGGTATTTATGGGTTTATACCTCACACTGTATTGTTTTCATGCTGGCAGAAGCCCCTCTGTGCCCTGAAATGTGATATTTTGATCTCTCTCAGCATGCCAGTGTCAGCAGTGGGGCAGGATTTGATGATCCAAAGTGGAGGGAATCAGTGGACTTTTGATCTGAAGATGTGGAAGGGTGCCAGAGCAAAGCAGCACTATACAGGGATGTGCAAATTCTGAGACAGGAGCACTGCTGGGCAGCTCTGGGACAGCCCTGGGGTTGCAGCCCCCTTCCTCTGACAGGTCCTGCTGCTTTGTGCATTCCCAAGCCTGTGCTTTGCTGTCCTGTGGAAGCAGTAACATCTTCAGCTCTCCTGGCAGGAGGTCGTGGAGCTCCCAGGAGTCACCTCTGCTATGAAGACAGGCTGAGAGAGTTAACCTTGGAGAGCAGATGGCTCTCGGGAGACTTCAGAGCACCTTCCAGTATCTAAAGAGGGCTACAAGAGAGGTGGAGAAGGACTTTAAACAAATGCAGTGTTAGGACAAAGGGGAATGGCTTTGGTCTGAAAGAAGGTAGGTTTAGATTTAGATATTAGGAAGAAATTCTTTCCTGTGAGACTGGTGAGGCACTGGCACAGGTTATCTAGAGAAGGTGTAGATGCCCCATCCTTAGAAGTGTTGAAGGCCAAGGCTGGATGGAACCCTGAGAAACCTGGTCTAGTGGAAGCTGCCGCTGCCCACAGCAGAGGGGTGAGAACTAGATGGTCTTTAAGATGCCTTCCAAACCAGAATGTTCTATGATTCAGGAGGAGTCTTGGAGGTGGCAAAGGTCCCTTGCTCTGCACAGCTCACTTGAGCACCAGCTCTGAGCCAGACAAGCATTTTGTTGCTGTTCTCAGGCTACTCATGCTAGAGCATCCCTGAGGCTTCTGGAGTGTGGCACTGAATTGAGCTTGGTCAGTTTCACAGGATGGCTTGTGAACTGCTTTTTTGCAGTTAATCACTGCCTAATCCACCAATATTCTTATTGCTGAGTGTCCTTGCTTGGTAAAAACCTAATTTGTATAATTCTCTGAATGTCTTGAGGAGAAAATTCCACTTCCCCTTTGCTAGGTTTTCCCAAAGAAGCCACATGCACCTGGGACACCAGACCTTTATAGTATTTCAGAATAAGGGGATGTGCCCATAAAGTAATATGATTGTTTTATAACTTGGCACTTTGAAACTTGGAAAACTTATCTTTTGCTTGGAGAAACCCTAGGATGTCGGTCAGTTAAGACCACATTTATTATGTTTTTTCCAACTCCAACCCTATTAAGTTTCTTTCTTAAATAACTGCTTTGCTGGAATCTGGCTGTTATCACTCCTAGAATATTACACTGGAAACCATCTCTTTGATCTCCAGAAGCAAAAGTCAGTCTTGTAGCACATTAAACCCCTTTCTCTTTCTCCTTAATCAATTGAGCCATGCCCTGAAAATGAAAGATATTAGTGAGGTTTTTATCAGCTTTTGTACTTAATTCAGTGCAGAAGGCATACGTGGCATGTAAGGAAGGGGAAGCAACCTGTTATTTTAGGCATTCTGCCATCCCGTGCAGATTTGTGGAAGGAGCTAATGAAAGGGTGTTGTAATAACATTAAGCCAACACCCGTCTATTTTACACTCTTTGACAGGCTTTCAAAGATGAGAATAGAATTGAAAATGAGTGTTAGATGCTGGGTACATGCTTAGGAAGGGTCAGAAATCTGTCTGAAGGGAGATTACCCCTATTTTTTTAGAAAAAAATGGCATTTAGGAGACTTGCTACCCTGCTGAAAGAGCGAGCTGGATCATGTCAGAGCCTGGTTGCCAAAAGGAGACCAAAGCGTTTTGTACTTGTGCTCTGCAGACATCGTTCACCTACAAAACCAGCAAGGAAACAGCTGATACTTTGTTGTTGTCGGCGGGCCTCCTTGGGCTCTTCACAGCAGGCTACCTTTTCTTCCAGGCTCCCAAGGGCTTTCCAAAAATTCAGCTCCATGAGGGAAACGTTCCCGGAGATCTCTGGGTACTGTTACTGCGTGGACAGCCTGGGGAGGGAGTTAGCAGACACAGGTAAGTGCCTTCCAGCATCTCATCCTTTAATCTGGGAGGCATTGAATTCCCAAGGGAACGGACAAATAACAACTATCAGTCTTCAGATTCATTCGGAACTTCAGTTTCATTCTTGCAAGGGGTAAGACCACTGTGACCAGTGTAATGCCCATGGGAAGGGCTGGAGCTCACTAATGAAATCCCACCCTTTGGAGCAGAGCTGCAGTCGGCAACAAGTGGAGTTAGTGCCTGGGAGCTAATCCTGTCCTTTTTGGGATGTGGAGTAGGATTTCTGAATGTCCAATTTCTGCCCACGCTAGAAAGCTGTGTCATATTCAATATGTCCTATTAACAAATCCAGGGGAATATAAAGGGCCTGAAGAATGAACTCTTTTCTTCTTGTGCAGGTAGAATCATGGAATCTACTCCAACCTCTCTACCACAGGCAGGGACATTCTCTTCTCTTCTCTCATAACCTCAGGATTTAGGCATGTGAATAGTTGATGGGACACTTCAGAAGAAAGAATGATCTTTTTTCCAGCAAGGAGGAATGAGGAGGTTGAGAACTTCCAGACCTTCCTTATACTGTGGTTTTAATTTGTAATTTTTTCAAAGGGGAAAAATAGAAAGCACAATAGCTTAAAAAATTTAGACGATAGATGAGAACTTCAACATTTAATTCTTAGGAAAGAAAGACATTCTCAAAAAATCTGTGCACTCAGAGAAACTACTGAATGTCTTGGTTTTTAGTATGCAACTAAAATGACTGGTAATTGGTTTTGGTAATGTCAGTTTCCAAAATTCCGTCGTTACTGCAGCCTGTATCTAACAAAGCCACAGCCTACAGCCAGTTATGGGATGTTTCTCTTGCTTGTTTTGGTAGATGTCAAGGCATAAAGGTGGTGCCTGGGCACCTAGCACTTGGGTGCAGGATGTGGTGTGTTAGGGTTATGTGGTATAACTTCACATTTCACTTGTTTAGAGAACTGGGTTTACTTTTCCTGAGAGTCTCCCAGTTTTGCTCCTCTGGTATAAGGGTGAATTCTGTCTTAAAAGCAGGCCCTGTGCTAAAAGTCTGTCTTTCCCAGGCTTGGAACTGCTGCTCAGTGAAGTTTACGACACGGTTTTCTCCGTGCCAGAGCCTGCCCGCACGTTCACAGAGACCAGCATCCGTCGGATGCTGCAGAGGCGATTCCTGGCAGTCCAGCTGGCTACCTCTGGCAAGTTCAGGTGTAAGTAGCACCCCGGTGATGCCCTCTAAATCAGGTGACAGTTTTGGAGCTTATATGTGACATCTATTGTTGGGGAGAGTTGTTCTAGGAGTTTTTTCCTCTAAAAACATTTAATATCACAGTTCCAATGCAAGAATCAAGGTCCCTGAATTGCAGCTGGCTTTTATCCTCTGCATTGTACATTCTTTACCAGCAGATTGTACCTGTCCTCTGATCAATGCATTCCCACATGCCTGCAGATCACATTATTTGAAATCCCATGAATTCTCCATATCTCTTGCCCTGAGATTCTGGAAATGGATTTGTTGATTTATTAAATTAAAAACCTGAGAAAATGCTCCCTAATTTATGTTGGTATACTCAGAAATAGGAAGGATTTTACACTGACCACAACACACTCCATTCCCAGGAGGCCACACAAGAGTTTGCAGAGCCTTAGGCAGGAAGGCTGAACTTTTGGATGTGCCCTTGTGCCCATTCCTTCCCTAGTCAGGGCAGGCACAAGGGGAGAGAGTTTCTCTGTGTACAGGCAATGAACTCTGCAGGACAGGGGGTCAGGTATCTTCTCCCTCCAAGACCAGAGCCCAGAGCAAACTGCCTTGGCTCTTGGGGAGTGTTTGAATCCTGGGCGTGATACTTCATCCTCCCATCCAAAGTCCCAAACTCCTCTGACATTGTCTGACTCTTGTTAAGGAGTTGCATCACCAGAAATATTAAGCGGATACTGATGTCAGTCTTCTGGCCATATAGTCACACAGTTTTTCTGGCTTTGGGACAAGCTGATCTTTCTGGGGAATCTGGAAAGCATCTTCCCTCTGCACTGCGCAGTGCTTTTGGCTTAGTTTTGGCTGTAGCTGGGGCTGCAGCAGCTGTCAGTGCAGATGAAGCAGTACCAGCCACAAGATGGAGATGTGACCTCGTTCATCAGCCACCGAAGGGGATGCTCTGGTGACTAATGCAGCTCTCACACTGTCACCCGAAGCCACTCAAATTAGGAACGTTGTCAGAGTTCCCTGGATGAACAGGTTGCTCTGACATGATGCTCTTGCTGCCTCACACGTAACTGGGTGCAGCTGGAAAGTTCTTGAAGATGAGAAGCGTTTAGGCTGTAGGATTGCAGGCTGGTATAAACAAGCAAAATTCCTGTTCAAAGGGTAAACTCCTGTATTGGAGAGATCATACCCCAGAAAATTTACTTGATGAATTTTTGCCTTCTCGGCTATTAAGGCGAGTTTGACATGAACAGGGTCTTCAGATCCCTCCAGAGGGAGACAGAAATGGGGTGGTCTCAGCCCAAATCTCCACAGTCAGGTGCAGACCTGGTTGCAGGAGCAATGCCTCATTCTCTCCTGAAACATTGATGTTTGCCTTCAAATCAGTCTCCCAAGCTGCACACCTGTCTCTGCTGAGCAGCTTTGCTTTTGCATTAAGGGCCGGAGTTCCCCCAGCCTGCAGCATGGTTCTCTGGGAGAGATATTACTGCTCTGCCTACTTGCAGCTACAGCTGAAAAATGTGTTGAGATTTTATCTTCTGTTTAGTTTTCAGAAATTAATACCTACAGTAGAAAACCGTGGGGCAAATTCTTCAAGGGAAAAGAGGATGGAGAATTCACGTTTTGGGCTGGTACTTGACACGTCACTGAAAATGATCAGGAAATTAATTTTTTTTTTTCGTAATTTTTTTTCTCCCATTTAGGCAAACAGTGGGATCAAACAGAGATGGCTCTGAAACTTTAAACTTTCCCTGCTTGATGCACGCTGTTTTCCTTGCAGGCCCCTCGAAGTGTGAGGCTGAGCGTTCTGCAGCCCTGCGCTTCCAGCACCCCTACGTGCCGTCCTGCGCTGCTGACGGGGGCTTCGCGCCCGTGCAGTGCCACCAGCAGGGACAGTGCTGGTGTGTGGACACCCAGGGCCAAGAGGTCCCGGGCACAAGGAGGCGAGGACAGCCCGCAGCCTGTGGTACGTATGAGATCTGCCAAAGGAAAAATGGGCCCATCTCTCAGTGTCATTAGAAAGAAACAGAACAGACCAACTCCTTTCTCGGCTCTGACAGATTCTAGTGTTCAAAGATCATGAAACCTCCCCGTGGTTAAGAGTCACATTCTAATAAGCTATTAAATATCACACTGCTTTTATTTTCTGTTATGACCTTTCTTTAGCCTTTTAGTTTTGCATGCAGAAAGGTTTTTCTTTGCAGCTCTTATATCTGGCTCTTGACTCCAGGAACCGGGATGTTAAGTGAAAATATCTGGGGTAATGTAAGGAAGCAAATTATGGTGATTTTGTGTTTTACCTCCTTCATTTGGTGAAATGCTGTGGAATTTCCTCTCCCATCCTTGCTGGTTTTTTTCCTAACTCTGTCACTGCATATTTTGCCATGAAACCTGCCAAATCCTGTAAAAAAACACCCAACAAACAATTCAGAAAAGATGTATAGGTTTTGGCTTTGAGAGATTCTGCAGAGAATACACCATCAAATCAGTGCCCTAAATGGAAATGACAGCAGAAATGTCCAGGGGCCGGAGGGGAGGAGGAAAGTTAAAAACCTTCACTCTGAAGCGCACTACCTAAATATTCAGGATTGTGCTGGAGGGCTGGGGCACAGGGTCTTAATGTGGGGGCTGCCTAGGGGGAAGGTAATTGCTCTGTCTGTGAGACACATCACAGCTTCCCACACAGCTAAAAAAGAAGGAATCTGCCCTAGGTGCCACAGCTCCAAGTGCTCAGAGCGCTCTGGGCACACACAGGCTAATTGTGAAATGAAAACTTCAGCGTGCCTTCGAGGCTGATCACCAAGGATATTGCGAGGGAACCTTGAGAGGCCTCGCCATATGTTGGGACTGGTTGTTTTTTCTTTGAGTGTGCTTTGCTGACCCCTCCTGATAATTTTTTGAGGAGGGGAAGAAAGGGGGGGCAATGACTTGAGGCTGCTTGCAGCTTTTATTGGCAGGCTCAGGAAATTTAGGCAGGGAAAAATTTCTGCAGAGGTTTCACAGATTAACTCCTGAGAAGGTATTGCATGAGGCTATAGCTGCAGTTTTTTCAGACAGCTACGTGCCATGTGTGTTTCTCCTGTTCTCCTCTGCTTTATTTCATGTTCAAAACCCATGTAGATGTGGTACTTAGGGACACAATTTAGTGGTGGACCTGGCAGTGCTGGGTTAATGATTGGACTCAGTAACCTTACAGGTCTTTTCCAGCCTTAATTATTCTGTGATTCCTTAACGTCTTTGGCTCTCACACTCAGCAGTGTGAACACTGGAGGAGTCGGGGCCATAGGCGTGGGGCTCTCACATCACCTGGGGCACCAGGCAGTCCTGACAGAGACATGCTTCTTTTCAAACCTTTTACAGTAGATTCACCCCAGCAGTTCCTTTTGTGTTTATTCTTTCTTCCTCTGCTTTGATTTGATTCAGCATTGGGTAGGAGGGGAGAGTGTTTATTGCCTGTGATCCTACATTTGTTTCACATTACCGTTCTTGTGGAATTGTGGCTTACACTAACTTATTGGCCCTCTGAGGAATGTTCTTCATCCCTCTAACCAAGAGCCAACATTGAAAACAGTAGGGGCCCATCCTACAGAAAGTTCTTGTACAAAGAAGCTTCTGGGAAGGGATCCTGAGCTCCTGTCCGGAACTGCAGAGTAGGACAAGGGTGCAAAAGCAGGAGTGAGAATTATGTCCATCACAGAACATCATATTACTTGCTTATCTATTTTAGCAGCTTTTTAGGTTTCCAGCTTTTATCCTTACTGTTAACAGGATTTGTGACTGCTTTACCATATTGCCTGGTTATAGAATAAGTGGAGATGGAGTGGGGAGCCCAAGGGAGGCCATGCTGGAGCAGACTAAAGCTGCTTATCCACCGTCCTGTCCCCTACAGGGACAGCAGTGCTGCTGAGGGACAAAGTGTGAGAAACATGGAAATGCACACAGCTTCCAAATATCTTCCTGCAGGCAGGAGATGCCCCAAACTGGAGGCTGAGTCCAGATCATTGTGTTCAGCGCTCCCCTATGGAGATATCTTCCAGGGATTTGTCTAATTGCCCTCTAACTTTTCCTCCTTCCTACTACTGTCTGGCAATACATTTCATGATCATAATTATGTGCTCTGCATCTGGACTTCTCTGTGCTGTGAGAAATACTGAATATTAACTGTCTTTTGTGAATGATGTGGAAAATCCGGTTTCTTAAAAACCTTTATCATATTTTTTCATCCAGACTGAATGTTCTCTCGTACTAGAAAAGCTGTTCTGTCCTCAAAATATATTTGCCTCCCTTCTCTATAGTTCTGCTACTTTTGCATCCCTGCTCCATAATTCTGCTACTTTTCAAGGACAGGTAACTGTGAGTCAAGCTGCTATGTGTATTCCAGAGATGCAGTCAGTGTCACAGCCATCCTGTCTGCCTGATTCTTGGTGTCTTCATATTTATCAAGTCTTTTCTTTTTTGCTCTCTTTGGAGCCCTAAGCTTAGTCCTTCTTCACTGACGTGTTGCATACTAACTTGGAGCCGTTGCTGCCTGTGTATCAGTGTACAGATGGGGCTGGATGCAGCTACTCCTGTGACACAGCTTAGCCCAGGATATGGGTGCCCAGGACCACTGTTGGTACCCCCAGTACCCTGAAATTTGGCTATCTTTGTTGAAATTCTGTATTTCTTCCCTTAGGGCTCATTTGTGAATGACGTCTGGTCCTCAGCACTCTGTTACTGCTAATTTTAAAAATTTGTTTTCAAGCCTCTTGCAATGAACCCCTCACTGTGAAACTGAAGATCTAGTTAGGAAACCTCCATAAATTCCTCATTAGTGGGCATTGTTTAAAACAACTTTCTGTTCTTCTGCAGTCTATTTCTCATTCTGAGGTTCACACATTTCACCTGGATCACTGGAGGTTTTCATTAGCAGCAGGCATCCTACTAGAGAGCTAAAATATTTAGAAAAGACTTTTTCATTCTTTCAGCCAAAGGAACAGGGATGAGGATTTACATTGGGGAGCAACAGAACCGGTAAAAGACCACAGAGCAGAGAACTCGGCCATGGGAAAGGAATGTTTCCTTTCATTTTGGGTCTTGACTGGAGAATTTTAGTTGTAGACCATGGGCACTAACATTTCAAATTTCCTTATCAATGTGCATGATGCAGAGTTGGGAAGCAGGTTAATCTATACTTTAATGTTATTTCTGCCCCTGCTGCCTTAAAGAGCAATAGAGTTACAGATTCTGGAGATTCCAAAATTTGCCTTTTTTTTTTTTAAATCTTTCTGTAGGTGAAGAGCAATCATGCATCTCCGAGCGGCGACGGGCCTTGTCGAGGCTCCTTTATGGCCCTGCTGGGTACTTCAGTCAGTCCAATTTATTTTCCATGCCAGATAAGCAGTCAGACAAAATTGATGGCTTCTCAAGACCCTGCCCTCCCTCCTTCAAGGAGCTGTTTCTGGACTCTGGATTGTCATCCCCACTTGCACAAAGCCCGTTTGCCAGCCAGACTGCTGAGCTAGAAACCACCCTTAGTGAAGCCATCACAGGGATGTTTCCATCGAGGGAACTGGCTCAAGTGGCACTGCAATTCACTGCCAATCCAAAGCGTTTCCAAGAAAACCTCTTTGGAGGACGGTTCTTGAAGAATTTGATCCAGTTTAACTTCACAGGGGTACTTGGCACTAGTGGGAAATACAGCATTGGCCAGTTTTTCCAACAGGAGGATGTGTCAGAGAGGGTTAATGGCCAAGGCCCTTTGGAATCAGCTGAGGCATTTTCTCTGGAGGTATCAGAGGGGAGTTCCATTTTGAATAAACCTCTTGTGGGCAGCTTTGGCCGCACAGTAATTCTGCAGGACAATCAGAATATGATGAAATTCCTTTCTTCCATCCTGGAACTACCAGAGTTCTTTACTTTTCTTCAACAAGTGATTTCTGTCCCCAAAAGCATTGCTGAAGATTTGGGTGAAGTGGTGAAACTTGCACTGGGATCCAGAGACTGTGGTGAGGAGCCAAGGGACCTGTTTGTCCCAGCATGCACCAAGGAGGGGAGGTATGAGGAAGTTCAGTGCTATGCAGGAGAGTGCTGGTGTTTGGACACTTCGGGTAAGGAGGTTCCAGGCTCAAGACATCAAGGCAAACGCCCAAGGTGTCCCACTGAGTGTGAGAAGCAAAGGAGAACCCTGAAAAACCTGAAGCAAAGCCTGCCTGCGGGATCAGATCTCTTTATTCCCTCTTGTACTGAGGATGGAGACTTTCTGCCACTCCAGTGTTATGGGACAAATTGTTTCTGTGTCGATTTGAATGGCAAGACTGTTCCAGGAATAAGGGGGAAAGCTGGAAAGCCGATGCAATGTAAGTCTTAGGGACTGAGAATTTAAAGATGCTTTCTTTTGTATGGGAAGTCCATGATTCCTTCTCCATATCTGATTACATCTGGAAATAGATGGATGATGTACGCAAATGTCTCCTAACATGAAAGCAAGTCAGCAGGGAAATCCAGTGTGTGTCAACCTTGATATCCCAAGTCCTAAAGGTGGTCAGGATGTAGGGTGGGCACACTCAAAGCAGAGGATCCTGAGGTCTTGCCTGGTTAATGAATGTGTCACTGGTGTGTCTCTACCTCAGTGTGCAGCTGGAGTGTGTAATATCCATGATACCCAGGAGACCTGGAACATCTGTGGAACTGAATGTGACCCCTGCCTAGTGAAAAAGCCCTTTTACTTCCAAGATAAAGTCACCTGGGCATGGTCACTGGCTTATCTTTTCCTAAGAACTAAAGATTTTCAGTGTCTTAAACTATGAACTTGATTTAGTCTTTTTAGCTCAAGAATATATCCTCAACTTGGTAAGATATCACAGGACTCCAGACACAGGAGAGCAATTCAATGGCTGATAGGTTTCTCATAAGGGTCACAAAGTCAGGCTGAAAAGTGAGTTGCAAATGACTTCTGACATCAGTTTGATAGACGATGAACTGCCTCTCCTTGCCCTTTTCTTTATGGAATATGAAGGAAGAAGGAAGCACATGGGCTGCAAATATTTGTCTTTCAAGTTTCTGTGAACTGAAAATGGCCCATCAACAGGGAGAACAGACCAAGAGGAGAGCCTGCTTCTCATTTTGGGAGGAATGGCAGAGTGTCCAGCAGTTGAGAGTGGTGCATAGTGAGGGAGCTCCTTTGAATAGCAGTTTGCAGAAGTAGTGGGGAGTTTGTTGCAATGATCTGAATTGAGAGAGGATTTATATGTAGCAACCCATCTGTAGTGCAATCCAAAATAAAAAGGTTCGGAATTCTTCCGTGCTCAAAAGAAGATGAGTTCCCATGGTTGGCTGGGTTTGTAGAGCTGCTTGGTGGCAAAGTGAAATTTGGCTCTGGAGGAGGCAGAAAAGGCTTCCAAAACAAACTCACTCCGGTATTTTGAGGGATGGTATTTTCATATTCAGCAGAAGTATTCAATAGAGAGTAGGAAGAGAGGACACACAATCTTAAAACTCTGATTTGGCCCAAGGGGGAATAAAATCAGTATTATTCCACTATTCAGATGGCTTCTTTTTCAGAGACTGGTTGAATAAGGAGTAACAACCAGATTGCTGAGTGTATCTGAAAATACCTGATTGGTGTAAACAGATTCAGGAAGGCATTTAGTGGCACCTGGCCCTCCAGTAAGAAGTACAAGTACCTACTGTACTCACAAATTAAAAAAGTCATACCTGTATTCATCTTTGAAGGCTCACATCCCTTTGAAAAATCTTACCCTGGTTCGCCATGTGACCTTAATATTGCTAAGCCCTCTTAGTAACAGGCCAGGAATGTTGTTATTATTGGGATGAGTGACCAAGTTTTGGTAGTGGTGTTTATTGTGCTGGACAGTAGGGGTATTTTATATCTTCAGTGCATTCAGAAGGTGTGTATGTTTTTGTTTTCCCCAGGCCCAAGTGCTTGCCAACTAACAGCTGGGCAGGAGTTCCTCAAGGCTGTGAAGCTCCTGCTGTCAGATCCAAGTGCTGTGCCTCAGCTGTCCAGCGTTCAGCTCCCTCAGTGTGATGCTGAGGGTGGCTGGAGGCAGGTGCAGTGCAGTGGCCCCCCCGAGCCAGCCTTCGAGTGGTACGAACGCTGGATTGCAGAGAACAACGAAGGCAACCCTCTGCCCATTGCTGATCTATTGAACACAATAGCTGGGTATAAAGAGGCATCCTCTGGAGGCTTTTCAGCTTTTGTTAAAGCTTTGTATGAGGCTGGGCACCAGAATGTCTTCCCTGCATTTGCCATGTACTCCTCCTTCACGGATCTCCCACCCGAAGTGCTGGAAGGAAACTTGACCAGTGCATCTGAGAACATTTTACTGGACCCATATACGTTCTGGCAGCTTCTGACTGAGCAGCTGAGCTATTATCCGGGACCCTATACTGATTTCAGTGCTCCATTAGGCCACTTTGAACTTCGTGATTGTTGGTGTGTTGATAGCAAAGGAAGAGAACTGGAGGGAACAAAGGCAGGAGCGAACCAGGTGCCAGCATGTAAGTAACAATTTCTGGCATGTATGGTAGTAGTGTTTCTGATCTTTTATTTTATACCACAAGAGAGGAAAATCCTTTCAGTTGCTGTGAAGTAGCAGACAATAACTTGTCAGAAAGATCATCAGCACTGCACTATCATTGGACATCAGAAGTGAAGTGACTCATTTCTGGTAAATAGGTGGCTCCTGAGCTTTGGGAATAGGGAGGAATAAAGTTCCATATCAAGTTTGTGTAGATTTTATAATTTGGAGTTTGGACATATAATGCTTTTGCAGAAGATACTTAGCCAGATGGTAAAGGCTTATCTGAAACTGTGAAGAGTTGTATGAAAAAATCAGGATTACACTGTGATGTAAATGACTTTCAAGAATGCCTTAAAATGAAGCAAGAGGGATTTTCTTTACTGTTTCTTACTATGTGGTCAAGAGTAACAGATATCCCCTAGAAGTCACTAGGAGGAGAGAGAGGCCAGCACTGAATTCAGTAAGCTCTCTGTCTAGACACCTTCTCCAAAGGTGCTGGGGCCTCTTTGGGCTTACTCCTGCAGATGACCTATATTATCAATGCCATCACTGAAACTGTTCTCATCTCGTAGCATTTTTCCAGCTATGAGGAAGAGACAGGACAATGAGTGGCAAACTGCTGGAGATTCCAGTTCTGTGGGCAAGTGGGGAATAAAGGGGATGAAGGAGATTAACAGAGTTATTTTGGAGGAGCAGCTTTCATGGAGCTGGTTTGGTGTGTTGAACTTCCCTTTCTGGGTCAGTAGATGTATGGAGAGGACAGGCTGGGTGTCAGCTGCCACCCCAGACCCAAGGGATATACCTTCATTTTCCTTTCTGACTCTTACTTCTGATTTTCCAAATTTTTTTATGGCAGCAACTGAGGGAATACTTTCTGTAGAGACATATTAACTCTGTTTGTAACCAATGAGGACTTAAAATCATCAAGCCTTTGGCCCAGGACGTGGAGAATGTTTGTGTGACTCCTGGCAGTCTCAGACTCTTGCTGTTAAACAGCTAGGCACTGACAAGTGCCCTTTGCTTGCTTTCTTAAGCAATTCAAAAGTGAGTGCAGAGGGAAACAGATGATGCTAATTAAAAGACCAGGTAGTTTTCACATGGAACTCTTTACTGGATTTAGATGAATGTCATTAATATACTCTTCATATATATACACTTTTTAATGCAGGTCCTGGGATATGTGAAGGTGTGAAGCAGGAAGCCATGAGATTTATGGAGGAGGCAGAGCAGCTCATCCTGGCCTCAAATGGTTCCCAGCTTGCCTTTGGAGAGAGCTTCTTGCTGGCGAAGGGGATCCAGCTCACGGACAGCGACCTCCTGCGCTCTGCTGGGCCCGACGGGCCGGAGGCAGTGATCTCCCAAAAGCTGCTGTCAGGCAGTGACTCTGCTCTCCAGCTGGCTGCATGGTCAGGTGGGTGGAAGGGAGAGGAGAGCTTGATTAAATGGAGTCATGCCCAGAATCTGTGCAGGAGCACTTGATGTCAAATGCAACTTTGCTGAAAAGCAGGTGCAACTCAGAAGGTGTAAATTAATCACGGTCATTAACCTGCCACTCCAAGAACTGATTTCAGTTGTCTCATAAGTATGACACAGTGCAAATATAAAATAGGCACTTACCAGCCTTTAGGTACTTAAAACATTTATTAATTTATCTTCTGAAGTACAGGGAACATTCAGGTTTTTGCAAATATGCGCATCTAATATATCCTGTATTGCGAACTAGCAGCTTTCTTTTCCTTCTCTTTTATAGTCCTGCACTTCTACTGGCAGAGTTACTTTGCTTCAAAACGTTCTGCTGGGGAAGCAGCACAGCTGGGATTTCTCCCTTACATCCCTCAGTGTGATGGCCTGGGAAACTGGGAGCCAACTCAGTGCTATGAGAGCACAGGTGAGAGGTTCCTAAGACACTCTGGGCTGTCTGAACAAAGAAAATCTAAGAAGAATTCTAATTAAAAGGTAGAAAAGCAGTAGTAGTCAGACTGGAGGAAAGTGATGCGGTCCACAAGATGTATGTAAATTGACTGGACTCAAGTGGCAGCTCACTGGGGCTCAAAAATCAGTAGATATTCAGTTGCTTGCTGCTAGTTGTGTTCCTTGGGGGTTGGTCCCGGGGCTGGTATTGCTTAATGCCTTCACTCGTGACCAGGATGATGAGGTGGAGTGCACCCTCAGCAAGTTTGCTCATGATGCCAAATTTCTGGGAATGGGTGATAGGGCTGCAGTGGGGATTTCTCACCAAAGCTGCTACATTTCCATTCACACCCCTGCTCTCAGGTGTGATCTACTTATCCCTGGAGAGCAGGGATTAACTGTGACTTAGATTTACTGACCCCTTTCTATGGAGCTGCTGAGGATGAAAATCTTCCTAGTATGCAACAAAGCACATTGAAGTGCAATATCTAAAATGAAGCTGCTTTTCTTCCCTGGCCAGGTCACTGCTGGTGCGTGGATGAGAAAGGACGTTACGTCATGGATTCCTTGGTCTCACGCTCAGCAGAACTTCCCAAATGTCAGTTGGGTTCTCTTCCTAAATATTTGTCTTTACCTGTTCTTGCAAATGTTAATGTTTATTGGCAATTCTAGTATGATATGCATGAAGTAAGGCTTGCTTCTAACCATTGCAAGAAAAGGAGAAGGAATTTTATTCTTATTTTGCTAATTCATTTAATTTTGTTGTGCATGATTTTGGCTTGCATGATTTGAGAGTGGATCCTCTGCTGTTGGTGGCCCTGCCTGAGCAAGGGGATTGGACCAGTTGTCCACCCAGGTGTCTCCAGAGGTCCCTTCCAACCTCAGCCATTCTGTGGTTTTATCAAAAACCGATCAGGAATTCCTGAGACTGTAGCAGTGCCTAATGCAGATGTGTGAGGGAGCTGGTGGTGTAACCCTTTGTCTTGCTTTGGTATGAAACTTGATTTTATTTTAAAAATGTTTTCCCTCTGACAGGCCAGACTTCATGTCAGCGATCCCGAACCAATGCCTTAATTTCCAGCTGGAGACAGAGCAGTGCAAAGCTGGACACCTCTACAGCTGATCTGTTCATCCCCAACTGCCTTGAGGTGATTTAACATGGCTGAGGGAGGAAGCAGTTTTGCTTACACCATGCCAAAGTCATGTACACTTTTAGTCCATGCTCCTTAAGCACCCCATGTGCATTTTTATTAACCTGAAAGAAAAGGGTGAGACAAAACTAACAGCAGGTGTTGCCCTGCAGAAGGCAGAATTTAAATATTTTTGAGATGGAGACTGGGAACAGGAAGCTCTGTGCCTGGCCACACTTCCCTCCCACAGGCTGGCTCTGCCTGGTGCTCTTGCAAAGCTGTGCTTAAAAGGCACATCTTAATTGTCTGACATTTGGAGGTCTCTTTCTTTCTGAGCTGTGAGAGAATGACAGTGTGAGAGGGAGTTGGGTGCAGATATCCCAGAAAAGAGGGTCTGTGATGCTCTCAAATAGTGGAAGTGAACAGGATAGAGACAGGCAAGGAACAGATGTTTCATGTAATAGAATCATTATCTTATGGAATCACATAATCGTTTAGGTTGGAAAAGCCTGCAAAGATCAAGTCCAACTATTACCCCAGCATTGCTGAGTCCACCACTAAATCATATCTTTAAGCACTACGTCTACACATTTTTTGAACACATTTCAAACTAGGATTTTATGAGAGCTTCATCTCAATGGACTTTTAGTCTACACCCTGCTTAATGGTTGGACTCAATGATCTTAGAGGTCTTTTCCAACTTAAATGATTTCTGGATTCTCTCAGGGACTGGTCTGTCTCTTAAATTAGTTAGACTGTATTTTGTGTTTCTTTCCAACATGTATTAATGGACAAGTGTAAATACAATAAAGCAAATCTTTGGGGTGTGGGTTTGGGCTAGTCTGTATTAAAATACATTGCTCTGTGATGACATGTCCTTGATTCTTTGTAGACAGGAGAATACACTGTGCTGCAGAGATCTGACACAGATATTTGGTGTGTGGATCCTGTGTCAGGAGAAATATTCCAGCGTGGCAGCAAAGGCTTGGATGGCAATCCTGAGTGTGAGTAATGCTTTGCCCCTGCCTGTGATGCCTCATGCTTTGCAGTATAGGTACTTTCCTTTCCAGAATGCTGCCTGTGAAACATGGGAGGCTTGTAGTTTAATTCCTCAGTGAGAGGGTACATACAAGCACAGCAACCTAGAAAGGGTATCTGAAAATAGTTACCCTTTACTTTCATAACACCACAAATAAACTGGTATAGACAAACTGGTGAACAGGCTTCTGTGCATTTTTTAATCTTTGATTTCTTACCACCATTTTAACTATTTTAAAATGTAAATGATCATATAATTATATTTAAAATTACCTTGATCAAAGTTTTTTTACTAAAAACATTAACTTGATTTTTTTTTTTGCCTTTTAAATATCAGCATCTAAATTATACACTGTCACATTTGTAAAAAAATAGATATAAATAAAAAATAAATAACAGTATTTTTTCAACTATTTTTCTAAAACAGTATCACTTGCACTTTAATCTTTGGAAAAAATGTATGTTCTAGTAAAAGTAAAATTCCCTGTTTCTATAATGATTCAAATTATTAATGTTTTAGTGGTCACTCATCTTTCTTCATACCAACAAAACAGGCAGGCGGCATTGCTGGTAAAGTCTTTAGGCCAGTTTGTTGTCTTCTATTCTGTATCTTGCAGAGTTTCTCTCTTTGCAGGTCCCAGTTTCTGTAACATGCTGAAGTCCAAATCTGGTTCGCGAGAGGCTGCCAAAGGCTACATCCCCCAGTGTGAAGGGGACAACGGGAGTTTCTCCCCCGTGCAGTGCAGCCAGGACCAGGAGAGCTGCTGGTGTGTCTTTGACAATGGAGAAGAGGTGCCAGGGACACGAGTAAGCGGAGGAAGACCGGAGTGTGCAAGTGAGTTCCTGCTGCAGGTGTTTTACTTGTGAGCAAATCCAGGCCTGGAATTTAACCCAGATCCTAAATTTTTCCATTCCCTAGTTGAATTTAATTTTATTTCTTCAGACCTTTAGAGACTTTCGCTCAAGCAACATGCTTATCTTTGTGTTGTAGCAGATTTCAGACCTGCCTGAGCATGATGTCCAGTTTTCTTCAGGTGTTTTGTCAGGGAAAATGGAGAAGAGAATGGATCCTCGACTTTTACTTATTCATAAAATTGGTTGAATCAAACCAGTTGAGCTGTGAAACTCAGCTATAAAGCCAATCTTAACAGCTTGCCGCAAACTTGAACCTGCTCCAGTTTGAGCTGGCTCTGGGATTAAAAACCATTCAGCTGACTAAAATAAAATTTGAAAAATGTATCCTTCTGCCATTCTGACTCTTGGCTTGCAACCAGAATTGTGAAAAGGATGTGCCAAAACATTGCATATTCACAGAGTATTTCCTGCATGATCAGAGCTGTGAAGCACTGGAATTCACTCAAGGTTTCCAGTGAGATATCCAAACGGGAGACATTTGGATAAATTTTAATTGCAATGGCCTTTATGCATTTTCCCATTGCTGAAGTGAAGAAAAATTAATTAAACAGTCTACAAGGCTATGCTCCAAAATGTAATGATTAGTGTGGAAAGTAATGATGTAAGAAGAAAACCTTCAACTGGTGTCTGCAGGACACTGCTGTTTTCATAGTTCTTCTGTTGCTTCAGTTTCCTTTTGTGATTCTGTCATATAAAGAGCAACACAGGCTTGTGCTCACCATCCAAACAGTAGATGTGACACTTGGGGACATGGTTTACTGGTGGAGCTGACAGTGCTGGGTCAACAGCTGGAATCAATAATCAAACAGGTCTTTTCCAAACTTGATAATTCCACAATTCTATTATAAAATATCTGAATGAGTCAACCCAACTGCCTGCAAGGTTTTTATCAACTAGGAAACTGCTCAGCCAGCTTGGAAATAATTTTCTTTGAACTGTCTTGTAGCAATAGAGAGTTCTGAGGATGGGATTTTATGAGAAACCAGAAGGAAACCCCATTGTTGTATCTGCCCCATGCTTATGGTGTTGTATGGAGATGCCAAGTGAGCTCTGAGGAGATGAGCTCCAAAGTAGGGTGGTGTAGTCACTTGAACGAAGCCATCTAAGGCAGGTGTTTAGCTCTTCAGAGAAGCAGAGCTGACCACAAGTACAGTGCTGCCTCCATCCTGTATTTTTCCTAGAGAAAATAGCAACTAATAGTGATTGGTGACCTTTCTTTTTTAAAACACTGAGCTGAGAAGGAGTGCTGTTTTGAAAGTGTAGTGGAAACCTGGCTTTACTGAAAGCTCTTTGTTATTTTCTGCATAGAGATTGAAATCATCTTTAATGATTTCCCTGGATTTTGAAAGAGCAGTAGAACTTATCACGATAAACAACTTAGTTATTGTGTAAAAATAAAGAATCAAAAGTTAGTTTTCTCCTCAGTCTACCCAGCCTTGTGCCTCTTGGGAATTACTAATAATTGTTCAGGAAAAAGGAGTACTATACTGCTGGCTTGGAGATCTTATCTGTCAGCAAAATAAGCTTTTGTGGTGGGAAAATATGATAATTTTCTCCTCCAGCATGAGAACAGACAGCTGTAAACAGAAAGCAATAACTCAGAGTGCCCAGTGAATGCCAGGAGGTTTTCATTAGTTTAATCACTTCCATTGGAGGTAGAATCCAACTTCTAGTTGACATGCCCTGGAGAGATGATGCCAAGTACTCTAGCAGTCCTCACACGCATCTCCCATCCTCATGCCCAGTTCCGACAGAGGAGAGAAAGACTTCCAGAGAAGGTCCTGGAGATGTTGATTTCCTCGTGGAAATCTTTGGAAACACCTATGAAGGAAGGGTCAGTATTCAGCTGGATTCTGATTCACTCCTACAGGACAGAGAAACAGGACAGTGACAAAATGGTGAAGGTTTGACAAAAATAGTAAATGAAGTGGCATCTCTAGAGGGATAAATGACCAAATTCTGGTGGTGAACTGAAACCTCTGAACCACAGCAGGAAACCATTGATCACTTCTGTTTTGGGGGCTGGTTATTTCCCTGACATAATACACCAAATCTCATTGGAACGGGCAGTAAGAGATAGTAGCAGCATTCAGTTGAGACTGGATGTGACTTGCTGGGTATAGAAATGTGTTAGAGCAATTAAGAAACCACAGACTGATTTTTACATACTCTGTCTAAAGATATATTAATGTAATTTAATAGCAGGATAAGTATTACTATCTCTTTTACAGAGATGTCTTTTGTTCCTAAAACCTTGGGAGATTTATTAGAAGTTTGTTAAGCAAGGATGCCAGGTTTCCACCTTTACTGAGCAAAAGTCTGGCTACAAGAGTCAATGAGTGAAGAGAAGGAATGTAGTGGCCCCACTTACTGAGTTGTTGCTAAAAAGTTGCTATAAAGGAGACTTGGACAAAAATAGGCATTTGGCAATTCAGAGAGGCAGATATGAAAGCCTGTTTTGTTGGCATTGAAATGCTCAGAGCTGGAAAACAAAGATGTACTGCACACACTGGTTCCCAGATTCATCCTGCCATGTTTCAATACTTTAACTGAAAGTTTAATACAAGGTTTTTAATACTTTAACTGAAGTGGCTGCTTGGTTTTGGAATTAATCTTCATATCTCCATCAAAAGTGGAGAGAGAGTTGCTCAGACCTGAACCATCATCAGTGTTTGCCTCCCTCCAGTGATCAGCAAGTTTGGGACTGATCTGAACATTGCAATCTGGAAAATGATCTATATATACACCAAGCAAGTGAATTGTATGATATGATAACATCTTTTTATTTATATTTATTTATAAGTGAGGAAGTTATTTTTTCTTCCTATGTTTTGTAGCTCTGGAACTCATAAGTGTTTAAATATTACTGGATATATTTAGTAATTAAGTTGGGATTTGGCTAATATTGAGTGAAGCTGTTGGTTTGTACTGATTAGTAGAAATTAATTATCATTGTCATCAGCCTGCTATAATAGTCTGTTACAGTGGGCTAGCAGGGTTTGAATGACTGTACTCATACAGAGTTGATAGGCAAAACTGCTCCAATTCTAAAGGTCTATACTACTGTTTATATACATAATGTATAGATTGACCTGCTGGTCACTAGAAACATCTTTGTGCTGCTGAACACACCACAATCATGAGTTCCTGATCTCAAACCTTTCAAACTTCAGTCTAAAGGGAACTGAGATGAGGTTTATTTGGCCCTGCCTGTTTCCACTAGATACCTTTTGTAAAGATTTGTTCTGCTGTTGGTTAGAAATCTCCTTCTCCTTTCCTGCTTAAATTTATTAATGACTGTTCAAAATATATCTGTTCCTAGAAACCACGCATGTCCCTTTCTGGACCTGATGCATTGCCCATCACAGTCAATATGTGTCTTTCAATCAGCTTCAGTAATCTGAACCAAGCTGACCTCAAACCAGATCAAAACTGATGAGTGGAAAGGCACAGGGTGCTGTATAGGTTATCTATAGGTGTATCTATCTATATAGGTGTATCTATCTATATAGGTGTATCTGTGGATATGTGTCGATGCAAAATGCTGCTAGAAAGCAGCTCTTTCTCACTCGTGAGAGAATTTTCTTTCTCATAAAAACTATCAGTAATGTTTTATAAACTAAGAACACCTGTGGCCTTGCTAGAGTCTGTTTATTATAAAAAGCAAAGAAATTTTTAAGAATGAATGTTATAAGATTTCAGGGAATCACCCTAAAGGGGTGGCTAGAGCAGTTATCCAATTAGACCATGAAGTAATAAGCTATAAGAGGAGCTGTAATTAATAAAATAATTCACTCTGTTGCAAGAATCCAAGACTGCTGCCTGCTTTTTCCTCTCCTCCTCTCCGAGCTCAGGACAAGAATATTGCAACAGGAGTTTATGGACTTCCTAGAAGTTATCACAGCACGCCTCTAACACATATCCTCTTTCTCCTGTGCCTGCAGGCCCACAGTGTGCTCTGCCATTTGGTGCCTCAGCAGTTGCCAACGGGGCTGTACTTTGTGAAAACGTCCCTGGGCAAGTTCCAAGCATCCAGCAGTGCCAGCTCGTGTGTCGGCAGGGCTTCCACAGTGCCACTCCCAACACCTCATCCCAGTGTGACGCGCGGCAGCGGCGCTGGGTCTCGGCTGCCCCTCTGCTCCAGGCCTGCCAGAGTATGTCTGATCTCGTCTGATCTGATCTGATCTGCTGGGGCTTGGGGAGGACTCAGAGCAGTGTAAACAGTGCAAAAATCAGCTTTTATCACAGAAGTACTGTGGGAAAAACAACCACAGTTACAGGGGAGTTGCTAAGTTGAGGTGCAGGAGATAAGTCCTGTCTTCTGCAATCTTCGCCTCTGGCTCTTGGCTGGCCCCTGTGCCAGAAACTGCCCCTCTTGCCTGTAATAATAGAGCTATAAATAGCTATTCAATCTATATGCAGATTTTTCTTGTTGGTTAAAAGATGCTGGCACCATAAGTGATTCTGATGGAACTACTTAGTCCTGGAAGAACAGATGAGTGCCAGATGTTTGAATTTGGCGAAGCTTGACTATTTATTTGCATAATAAAGTCACTGTTACTTCTGCATCTTTTTTGCAGCAGTCTGTTCTGAAGGATTATTTTCGTATTTGTTGGCTGACTTCTGGTATTTTTCAAATCATTTTGCTTTCAAGAAAAAAATGACACCTTAAATCTTGGAAGAATTGGATGTCCATTCAGAGCTCATGTAATTGGATATTAATGTCGGCCTTTTCAATTATTTTAAAAAAGAGATACATTCTGACCAAAATGGCAATTTGTAGCAGTGCTGAACTTTGAGAAATGCAGGTCTTCCTGTCAAGTTTGGAGCTACTTTTCATTTCCAGAATAGGTTACACACATTAATCAATCTTCAGGATGGGTTAAACTCTTCTATTCCAAATGAAAATATTTTTAAACTTTAAATTTCAGACTGAAACTTTTGTCCATCTGTGATTGTGCTTGTTAGGTTTTTGTAGCATGTTATGAGATAACTTCCATGTTTGCCTGATAGCAGTGGAATAACTTTGTAAGGAGAGAGGGGAGTGTGTGTCAATCTGCTATAAAGTTGACTGTAAGCCAAGGACTTCCCCCAGTAATTTGTGTTTGGAACAGAGCATGGTTTTAAAGAGAGAGAAAAAATTCCCAACACATCAGAAGGCAATTGAATAAACTTCACAGTAATGGAGAATTCACCAAAACACTTAGTAATTTGTTCCAATGGATAATTACCCTCACTCTCAAAAATCGTATTTCCTGTTCTTTATGTATACATCTAGAAACTGTGGTTAAATCAGCTCTTTAAATACACTCTGAAAACCTAAGCAGAGAGAGGGCTTTGTGCCTTGCAGGAAGAAGCAGGTTTCTATATCCTCTGGTCCTTTCCACCATTCTGTTTGGAATGCTTCCAGCATTGTCCAGGCTTTCCCATGCTTGTTTTTGGGGTGAGGGATGAGGAACTGTGCTCTAGCAGTGAGGGTCTGCAGAGGAGCTGAATGAGGGAGAGCTCTGCTGCTTGTCCAGGCTGGTGGGATAAGAGCCAGCTCCATTTGGAGCTGGAATGACAGCACGACTGTTGTGCTGAACCTGAGATAACAAACTCTCCATGAAGCCTGGGATCAGAGTTTCTTCAGGGGAGATAATAAATTTGCATCTTTTTTTTTTTCCTTGATAAAAACTGATTAAATAGATTTTTATTTTGTGACTGATGAGCTCACAGATTTGTCATCAATTTGTGTGATTAGCATCACTTAGCTTTGCTATCAAAAGTTCAGAAAGCTCTTGTAGATATCCATGACAACGCCATTATTCTGCAAATTTATTCTCTCCTACAACTTATTCCCAGTTAGTTTGACAAGCTGGGTTTCCAAAAGCCCATTTACATTAGTATTAATTACTTTCACCATTTAATTCCTTTTTTAATAGAAGCGTTTTCATGATTGCATGTAAGAAAAGTGAAACTCGACAGGTCAATAATTCTTGTCTTTCTGCTTCTTTTCTAAGTTTTGGCATAATGTCATGGCTTTCATGTAGTTCTCTGGAAGTTCCTATTTGCTAAGGCTTATGAAAAATCATCAGTAATGATCCAGATAGTCCTTATCCTTCTGTAAGTTAGTGCTCCAGTGCAAAGCATCTCTTCATTATTATCTAAGCGCATCACTTGGCTTTTTCTCTAATGCACAACATCTATATATCAAGCTTGTGTCTTGCTGCTTGTTATTTACTACTGACAGCTCTACTGCTTTCCCCTAAAACTGGGGAGATGCTCTTGATGCAACACGGGAACCTCAAATCAATGTTGTCTTTTCTCAAAGCAAGTCTGAAAGTCAGGTTCCTCATTAGTGAGGTTACTAAATGCCCTTTCTACTTCATTTTTAGAGCTCCAATTATTTCAGACAGTCCAAGCTCAAGCACACTTTCAACTACTCCTGCCTCCTGAGAAGGCATGTAGTTCCGACTACTCTGGATTACTCCAGGCATTCCAGATATTTATTTTAGATGAGTTGAAGGCTCGTGGTTTATGTCACCTCCAGGTAATTGAAATTCCTTATCCTCCATTGTTAGTGGATTTTGGTTTTTTGTTTTCTTTGGTTGGATTTTGTTTTGTATTTAAAAAAAAAAAAGTGAAACACAGCATAGACCTTTGCCTGTTTGAGAGAGGTGGAAGAATGGAATATGCCATGAAATCTGTCAGGATTGGCAGCACTCTCACACGGATGAGTGGGAAAATAGGAGGTTTAGTCTCACTTACACCACATCAGCAGATCAGCTTAGTTCCAGGCATAAAAATCATATCACATCAGCCCAATATTTATTAAAAATTCATCTCAGTGGGAGAGAATATTTTGACCATTCTTACAGTGAGTATATGACTTACTAAATTTTTATTTTCTTGCTTCTGTTTTTACAGTCCCTTTTGCCAGTGTTACTTTTGAGCATAGTACAGTGCAAACGAATAGGGCAAGGCAAGAACCAGAAAGTTCTCAGGTTGACTAACTGTGTTTTCACTTAATTCTCTGAATTCGAGGTAAATGCATTTGGTAAAACTGGCTCAGTTTCTGTCTGTGATGATTCCACTGTCTATGTCGAATGCCTGAGCGTGGATCGCCTGGGAGTGAACATCACATGGAGGACTCCGTTGGAAAATATCCCAACAGCTTCTCTCCCTGACTTACATGATATTGGTAAGTTTTCTGTCCTCTGATATTTCTGTGCATTAAACCTAATTTGCTTTTAAATGTTTTGCTTCTCTGTATTTATAACACTGGTGTGGTATATTTGAGCTTTTGGTGTTGATATATTTCCCTTTTCAGGCTGTGATCACACAGTGGAAAGAAGCTATAATTGAATGTTTCTTTCAGATACGACTGCCTCTCCTAGCTATCTTAACTAGGATTGAAAATTACTTGATTGGGCATGAGCTGAACTGTCCCAGAGGTTAATTTCCATTGGGCAAGTTCTCGGTGGTGGAAAGGTGTGTCTTCATTGTACTCAGAGAAACACAAGTCACACATTGTCAAAAATTTAACTATTTTCTTTCAAGCTATTTTTTTCTTTTTTTTTTTCCTTTTCCCTCTTTTTCTATTAGTTGCATTACCTTTGACACTAAAGAATGATCCTTACCTCTGAAGTCTTAGAGCAACTATGTGGAGACGACTGACTGGCAGATCTTTGCTGTGGTTTCCACGAGAGTTAGGGGTGATATAAGGAGCTTCTGTCAAAGCAGTCAGTGTTTTCCTTCAAAATAAAAGATATTAAAAATATATTGCAAGTTCAAATGCGCTCTGTGGGCATATCAAGAATTGTGGCCTGTATCAAGAGTAATGTGGCCAGCAGGACCAGGGCAGTCATTGTCCCCCA
>WEIT01019407.1:2759-21463 GCA_013389985.1 Dryoscopus gambensis | reverse complement strand
TAATATTTCCATTTAGAATCATGAAACTTACATGAATCTGCATCTTCAACTCTTATACTTTCCTTACAGTCATCTGCTTATTTAGGGTTGCATCTAGTGTAGATTTGTTTCATGTTTTCCTGCCTGTAAAATGGGTAACATTTATCATGTGTTAGTTTTTCTTGTGTGACATTTTTTCTTAGTCTCAGTCTTACACTGAGATATGTTATGTCACAGGTATCTGTGAATATAATTCCTTAAGAGTTGGGGGTAACAGTTTTATTTTATCTAAATTTTAATAGGAAAAAAGGCACTTTCTTTGCTAAGGTATGTGTCAAAACAAAGAGAGTTGGAAACTGCCAAGGAGGACTTTGGGAACATAACCCTTCTCCCCCATTTTTTGCAGGAGAAAACCTGAAGCCTGTTTGTAAACTAGCTTTATTTTATTATACATTTTTATGCTGGTTCTTTTTATTGTTTAAAATGCTTGACAATTCTATCAGAGTTGCTTTGAGCATAACATAACCCAAATGAAAGGATGGGCTAGACTTATAGCTGACTGGCAGCTCAAGACTTCATTTCTAATAATCTGTATCAAGAATCTGATATCCCAAAGTTTTCCAGTGTCCCTGGAGGGAAAAAGGAGCAGTGCAAGCATTGGGCAATGATGAGCTGTGACAGTTTTTGAACGTGCTCAGTGTAGTGAGAGCTGAGGCTCCTGCAAAGGGTGGTATCCCTGTGGAATCACTTCAGTGAGTTGCTCCTTACCCTGGATTTTGCAACTTATTCCCCTGGTACACTGAAGCTAGAGACAGGTTGGAAGTGAGAGCAGGTTCCAGATTTCATGTGAGGGAGCAAGGGATTAAGCTTGAGGGTTCTTTTATATTTTAATTTATTTTTTCCTGTTTTAGGGTTACAAAGTTTGGTCCCAGTGGTAACACTTAGCTCTGAGATTCTGGTTGAAAGCTGTTGTCTAGTTTCTTGTTAAAATGTATTAATGTTAATGCTTGAAAGAAGTACAATATAGTGGTTTGCCTCACTTGTAGGATCAAACTGAACCTCTATGTGATTGTGTCAGTGTGGCCTGTAGCTGAAGTGATGGGTCCCTCCAAGAGTTATAGAGTTTAGAAAATGTGATTCTGCACCAGCCATTTTTTACTGTTCTTTGTGCCCTTTTGTCAATTCAAAGTGTGAAACTAAAGCCAATTTTTCTTGCTAAAAATGTCATAGGAGACACAGATGTTTCTTTCACATTGTGACTAAAACTACAAAAACAGGAGAATGCTTTGAAAAGCTTAACTTGTTTCTTTTTAAACTTTAATTGCTTAATAAGTCTCCTCATTCATTGCATTTTGTCTTCAATTTAGGCACGGACTGCTCATTTCACTTTAATTTCTGCTATTGTTCAATGAGTGTTATGCTTTTTACATGTGTTGGAAACTGTCTTTAAAATGTATCAGACACTCTTGTGTATTAAATAATGTGCTTTCAAAAGGAGAATTCTGACTGATCCAGGATTTTTTACACTCTGTAACTGATTTTAGATATGTGTTTTACCCAGAGTAATTGCCTTGATTTGTACTTGGAGGAAAATTTCAGTCTCACAGTTGTATTATCCCAGACCTTCCCACTGGACTATTTACAGCAGATGAAGGAAGATAAGATAATTTTTCTACTAGCTGTCTTTTTAGTCTATTATAATTTAAGTGCTCCCATGAGTTAAATTAATTTACATTCGGGTGTTTTGGCCAGAACAGCAATGCATCATATGGGTTGTAGTGAGAATGGCCAATATTCCATTCCTGTTCCTCTCTCATGGAAGCTTAAACTTCTGTCAAGATGCAGGGCAAGAACAGAAATAGTTTTGCACCTTGTCAAAGTCCCAAAATATACATTTGATAGTGTTTTGAAGGAAATCTACATCTGGAAAGCAGCTGTGAAATAACAAGCAGAGGTATTGTCCTGCAAATATGTCTGTGACTCCTCTGCTTTAATGTTCATTTGAATGTTCTGGAGGGACAGACAGTACTCCATGACATCCCAGAAGACAAAGAATTTTCGTTGTGAAATGCAACAGGTCAGCTGGAAATATTGCTCCTGATTGTTTTGAAAATGATATATATACAGACTAAAAACATCACTAAGAACATATTTTTCTTTTGTTTGGGTTGTCATGTGCACAACTAGTGACTTTTAATCCAGCCATTACTGTTTAGTTTGGAAGTGCTGAACAAAACTTTCTTTACCAGGAATTCTGAATGAAAGTGTTACCATATGGTGGATTTCTGTAGGATGGTTTTGGAGTTTCTGCTCCTCACAGCCTTCCTGTTTCTGTTTGCAGCGTTGGAAGTTACGCTTTTTCTAGCTTGTGTTCCATTGTTTTCTTTCACAACTTATCCACCTGCATTATCTCATTATAAGTGGATTTGACAGCTGGAAATCAGACCTGGACTTGGCCTTTCCAAAGAGCTTCATGTGCACTAATTCAAGAACAGGTTTAGGGTGATCTGAGAAAACAGATCACAGCCTATATTCTTGTCATTGATGAGTTTAATGATCACTTAAGGAGTGTTTACTTTGTTATACCACTTAGAAAGACATATATTAAGAGCTTGAAGCCTATGGGAAATCTATCATCATTAAAAAAATATATATGTACACACATATATATCCACACACATATGTACCCACACATATGTGTGCAAATGCCAGAACTGGTTGAATTCCAAACAAGTAATAAGGTGATTGTTCTCTTTGCAGTTGTTTGTCCTCCGGGCAGTTATTTCCAGCACGATGAATGCATTCCCTGCCCTCTTGGCTACTATCAGTATCAGACAGGACATTCCTCCTGTATCAAGTGTCCTGTGGGCAAAACTACCAACTCCTATGGGGCAAGCAGTGCTGATCACTGTAAGTTGAACATTTTTTTCCCATATCCTTTATATTCTGGCTTCAAATAACTAATGATTTTTTTTTATTCATCTCTAAGTAAAAAAAAAAAAAATCCTCCCTCTGGGTGTTTTTGGATGGATATGATCCCTTCTGCATACATTCAACAGCATTTTACAAAGTACAAGCTGTCTGGTGTTTTGACCAAAAATGCATGAGAAACAAGTGGTCAGTCTCATCCAGGATGTTGTGGTTCCTCTAGACATGTTTACTGTCCTCAGGAATGATGTCTGGGTGTTCAGGATCAGCAAGAAACTTCTTATGCAGTTCATTTATTGTCACTTTCATGAACATTAAACTAGTCTTGTTTTGTGCAGCTCTTTCCCCTGCAAAGACAAACAGTTCTCACAAAGCAACTATTGAAATGCTCAGTAAAGCTGGTGAATTCAGTTTAAATTAGTTGGTTTTTTTCATGCAGTTCTATACAGAAAATCAGTTATTAGGTCCAAATTCAGTTTTTTTCTACAGAATTATCTTATATAAATATAAGATAAAAAATAAGAGTACCAAGAATTAGCTTCTTGGGAAATGTCACTGAGTATATGGTCTACTTTGTTCTCTTTCAACCTATTTTTTCTCTTAGGTGGGATAAACCCCCCATTTTTATTGTAATGTATCCCAACATCAATTAACTTTTGCCTAGAGTTGTCATTCTTCTTTTCCATATGTGTTCTCTGGGTAGGTATTGGACTTGTGTCCTTAAAAGTTTGCTCCTTAGGGTTTAAAAACTTGGACTTGCAATTTTCTTTACTAAACCTGCTCCCTGCCTGGTTTCACTTTACCTTTTTGCTGCGCCTCAGCGCCAGCCCCCTCCAAAATGCCAGGTTACACATTACCTTCCTACTTTCTTTCATTCCCTGATGTTTCCTTGCAGAGTCCGAAGCGTCTTTCTGAATTAATTGGTGTGATAGCTCTTCTCATTGCTCACAACATTCCACAGATCCACTGCAGCAGGCATTGTATGGAAATAAAGTTCCTTCGCTGTACTTTGCTCTACAGTACTGGAAATACATCAACAGAGATTTGATGCATGACAGAGAATCCAAAAAAATGTTTGAAACACAAACTGAAGTAGCAACAAAGCAGTGAGACTGCCATGCTTTAGAGCATGAAACACCATGCAAATCATAGCTTAATTTTCAGTGAGGTCTCTGCTGTGCTAAGGGGACTTTTGTCCTACAGCATTGAAACATTGTCTTACCGCATTGACAGGACCGGTGGCTGACGGGAGGTTTCCTCTGAACATTGGAAAATGCTTTTACTGTGAGCCCAACCAAGCACTGGCTCAGGTTGCCCAGGGAGGTTGCGGAGATGAGTAAAACCCATCTGGAGATGGTCCTGGGCAGCCTAGGTGGCCCTGCCTGGGCAGGGGGCTGTGACTTTACGACCTCCAGGGGTCCTGTCCAGCCTCTGCCATTCTGTGAAAGCCAGTGGCAGCATTATCAAAGCTCCTTTTTTTCCTTCCCTTTCTCACTTGTAACAGGTGTCACATCCTGCCAGAGCAATGACCAGGGCCTGCAGTGTGATCAAAGTGGCCAGTATAGACCTTCCCAGCAAGACCCTGCCACCAAGAAATCCTTCTGTGTCAACGGCTTTGGAGCAGCACTGGACTGGACTGAAACACAGGATCTCCTTACAGATGACCAGTGCTTAGGTAAGTGGCAGAAGGATGTTTTGGATTTGTTTTGACCTCACATAGGTGAAACCTCCTTATGAAGAGACTAATCACTCCACAGCTTATGGGATTCACTGTCCCATAGTTACTCACTTTCCCATACTTGTGCCCTCTGCCTTAAGCCACATTCCTCCTTAGTTTTGCATTTCTTGACTACTCTGGGGAAGTTATTTCTGGTAAGGGAAGAGAGAGAAGCAGGTATCCTGCACTCTCAGATGGCTGCCATCTTTTGATGTGTGCTGACCTCGTGCTCTCTGCTTGGAAACCCAAAAGAATAATGAGAGGGCTAATGAGAAAGAAGTAGAATTATTAATTTCTTTGTAAAATTATCCCTCATCAGTGTATTCATGGGAAATAGACTATTTTCAGTGGTGACATCACAGCCACAACATAACATCACCCTCTGGACTCCTGCTGTAAAGTATCTGCCTTGGGGAACACATCCTGGCAGGCTGGGGGAGGTTACTTCTGCTTGAACACAGCTGTGAAATGCTGGTTCTCAAGGATGAAAAACTTGAAAAAACAAAGAAAGTCATCTATCAAACAGTCCCCAGATTGCCTGCAGTAAGGTCTAATTACGCCTCTCAGCCTCAAAGCTTTAGCTTTTTCCCAGAAGTTTTTAGATGCTCATCATATGATTGGTATTGAATTTAATGGAATATTATGTTTAGAAACTGATGTCATGGTGTGCTTTGAATTAGACAATGTCTTATGACAAGTGTGATCAGTGGAAGGAGTGTGAAATTAAGGTCTTCAGTTGTGAAGAGGTTGCAAAACTATCTTCTCTTAAAATAGCTTTTTTTTTTTTCCCACTGAGCAAACTCACGGACTAACCATAGTTATGAAGCTCAGGTGAAAGCCTCTGTTGCCCTCAGTCACAGGACAGCTGAGATGTTTCTCTGGGGAGAGGACTCAGGGTCTCAGTTCTGTTACCATGAATCTTTCTGCTTGGGCATTTCTGCCTCTGTCCAGGGTGGAGCAGCTGTAGATATCTGTACTTGTTTTTGTGGATCATGCTAGAGATATCACTACAAATATTTACGACTGTTGAAAATTCAAGGTTTAAAAAACCAGCAACAATGTATCATAGAATCAAAAAATGGTTTGTGTGGGAGGGGCCCTTAAAGACCATCTCATTCCAGCACCCTTGCCATGAGTAGGGATGCCACCTAAAAATCAGGTAACTCAGGCCCCCATGACCACCCAAGAAATTTGTTTACATGATTGAGTTTTTAAATAATAATTTGCTGACTAATTAATTTTTTTTCCTTTAAGGATCATGCTGCATTTCCAGAAATCATAATGTGAAGTGAAACTGTTTATCTCTATATTTACTTTTCCCCCCTGCCTCTACTATTTCCTTTAACTGAATTCAGCACCCAGCAAGACAGTAGGGGCTGAAGGCTGATCTTGCTTTGACAAGAGGCAGGCACTTGGGAAGGGTCACCAAAACCCAGCTGGTCTTTGGTTTTTGAGTCTCCTATCAGATGAAGAATTGCCTTGTCTGAATGCACAGGAATAAGCTGTAACAACCATTGCTCATTGCTATCATTCTCTCTCTTCTTATATTTTAGGCCACTTAACATTTACATTTAACGTTTATTACTTAACATTTATTATATCGGGGTTGGGACTAGGTGATCTTTAAGGTCCTTTCCAACCTAAACCATTCTGTGATTCTGTGATTTCAGCAATGCAAGGACCTAGAGCTTTACTCTTGTAATAAGCAAGACAGAGAATTTCTGCTCTGCACTAAGCCTGTGAAATTATTTTACGACTGCAATTTTTTAACCTTTCTTTGTAATAAAAAAACACAATTCAAGAATTTTAAAAAAGGCAGCTTTTCCATTATTTTTTCAATGTTTTCAGTTTAATGTTTCATAATACTTTCTATCTTCCCTCTACTTTTCTCCCATATTATTTTATTCATTACATATTGTATTCAATAATACTGTATTCAATAATACGGGAGAAAAATAGAGGAAAAATATTTTCTCTTGAAAATGGAGAGGTAGGATGAAGCCAGAATTAGGGGAAAAAATCAGAAGAAAACAAAAACATCTGAGAGTGTAATTTTAAAAATTTGAATATTGGAATAGAAATGAGGGCAGTTTTTAACAAGGCATCACTGCAAGCTGCAGATGCAGAAGGGATTCAGTTTCCTGCAGAAGTTAGCTAATGCTCGTATTTTGGTGCCCTGTATTTCTAGGGAGGAAAAAACTTTCACTTCTGCTTGTACCATATTTCTTCCCTGTTCCCATCCAAGCTGGAGTGCAAGGATTTTCTTGTGCTAAGCATTTGACAAACCCATGTGGGTTTCTTTCTGAGCAGAAATGATGGTTTTATCAAAAGCACCTGCTGACTCAGCCCGGACAGCAGTGGACACGTGCTTCTGATTTAGCCCTGACTGTTTTGCTGTAAGAGTACAAATGATTATTTTAAGAACTTATCCCTGACTTTTATTTTGTGGTTTATCCAGACCTTTCAGGGAGAGAGGGCTGTGATCCTCCAGCTGGACCTCTGTGCCCATGAGCCCAGGGGAAAGGGGCTGAGCTGCCAGCTCTTCCATGTGCAGATGTCTGCCAAAGCTGGCATCACTCCAGGGCTCCTGCTTTTGCCCTCTTTTAGGTCCATGCCAAGTGTTGGCTGCAAGGAGCCTGACGTTGCCTTCACTTGGGGCCTTTAGAGAAGTTTGGTCACCAAGGGATGATGCTAAGTCACCACATTCTTCTCTTAATCACAGAATGGCTTGGGTTGGAAGGGATCTTAAAGATGCTCTACTTCCAGCTCCCCTGCCATGGGGAGGGATAATGTGCTGTGCTCACTCAGATGTACTGGTATCCACCTGTGGACACACTGTGCCTTTGGTAATACAGGTAGCAACAACCTCAGCAGGGTGGTGGTGGCACTGCGTGTGCCTTCACCAGTCTGTAATTCTCTTCAGGGCACAGCCAGGGCTGAACCCTGTGGAGCCTGGATTGGATTCCTCACCCCATGTAGTGACCTTTGGGGTTTGCATCTCTAGACCCCATGAGCTGTTCCCAGTGTGTGAACAGTGCTGCTTGTCAGACTCCTGACACACAGGTGCAATGTGTCCAGTGCAGAGCAAGCAGATAAAAGGGTTTGGTCAGTAAAGAGACAGTCAGGTGTTGAAAGTCGAATGTAAGGGTAGTAAAGCAGCATGTAGGATGTACTGCCTTGGGTATAGCCCTGGGCCTGAAGTCAGTGGAGATCAGGCTGCTGTGTTTCTGGAAACAAGTGATAAGGCTCCTGGATTTTCCATCTAACCAAGTGCTGCTGGAGCTGGCTCTTGTTTCTGGGACTGTTTTGTATAAAATTGGTTCCCCCTTTGACTCAATAGTTGGTTCAATGCCATGAACAAGTAATAAGAGATGGCAGGTCTGCTGCTGGAAGAGAAGCCTCACTGGAAAGTAAAATCCCAGCCCACTCCTGGTTTTTAAAACATCTTGTGACACTTTTTTTTTTTCAAAGCAGAAATTCTACCCTCATGCCAGCTGTCTCCTGAGTTATCTGTGAGGTTATGGTACATCATTTAATGAGCAGACCTCGCTCCCCACAGAATTCTTCAATTTCTACCTAAAGTATTTGTCTGTTTGCAGTGTGGGAACTGCTAATACTGCCTGGTTGGGTCTCTTGTGTCTTTTTTTAGTGCTCAGAAAGTTTGAAAGAGTTCCTGCCTCCAGCCTGATTTATGGATCAGAAGAAGCTCAGATTCTTCAGTCTCAGTCATTTGAGGGAGACCTGCAAAGTACATATTTTCAGTGCATTTCAGGTGAGAAAACTGAGAAAATCTGCAGGGACAACGCTGACCATCATGGAAAATAATAATCTTTTTATAGAATGAGTTTATAGTTAAGTTCATAGGTGAACTATATATTCTGCAATTTGGCACCAATTCACTGCAAGCTATTTACAACTTTTGGTGACCTTGGTTCAGGGAAGAGATCAATGTTTCTTTCAGAAAGAAGTCTCCTGACTTTATATGCCACTGCAGACAAGTCATCTGACTTTAAAGCCAGTTAGTGTAGTTTGCAATACAGATGAAAACTGAGATTAAAACCAGGAAACATTCATCAGACTGTGCAGATGTGCAGACAAAAGAAGGATTAGGTGTTCAGGACATACGAAAACCAAGCTTTTACCTCTTCACAAATTACCTGATTGGCACATAAAATAGGAATAATCATCCTTGCTTATGTCAGAAGGGTATTATAAGGAGTGCAGACATATTCTTCTGGCAAGTCTTACAGTCTATATAATATGTTGCATCTGATTTAAGTTGGTTCAGAATCATCTCAAACCAAGAGGAGTCACCACACTGCTTTCAGGGTGCTTTGAGTCAGTCTCACCTTGTGTCTCCTAAGGCTCAGGCTGTGAAGGGAGGCAGAGGGGATATGTTCAAAAAAAAACACCCTGGCAATAATAACACAGATGTCCTGTTTGTAAGGAACATATCAAAATTCTGACAAATCAGTGGCTTTGTGTCACATGTCATGGTCTAGCTGGAGCAATCACCTCTCCTGCTAAGAGTTGAATACGTGAAGACTTTTACATGTTACTAGAATGATCTTCCTGCACCAGCTCATCCTGGCTGAATACTGTCAGTTTTCTTGCACCTTCCCCTGCAAATGGAGACCTTCAAAAACAAGACACTGAACTGAGAGAGCCTGATAATGAACCTGGGGAGGAAATCATGCCCCTTTGCCAACCAATCTGATTCTGTGCTCATAGCTGTATTTTCTTTATAAGTTATGTAAATGGCAGCACTACTACAAAATATGACTACCGGAGTGCTCACTGAGGGGTAAGGGTTAATCTTTCCCTCTCTTAGTCCCTGTAAGGTCAGATAGCTCAGCTTGCATTTCTGTGGATGTTTTGATCCAAGTTGGTTGATGTTATACTAAAGACATTTGGAAAGTGTTTTGCTTGTGCTAGGAGCAAAGCTGTGGGAGCAAGTTAATGGTGTGTGTGTCAGGGCAGAAGGATCTTCAGCCACTCCTAAATCTGGAGAGGATGGCTGTTTCTCTCTTACAATGGCCAGGGGATTGCTACAGGGGCAGCCAGCATGATTGAAGAATTTGATGCTTCCCTCCTTCCTATCACTCCAATATCTGCCACAACCTCTTTGCCGTGGGGTTACTGTATCAGGCAGATTGATGTGCTGGCAAAGTGGTTCATGAGAGTCCTGCCTTGGGCAAAATTATCCAGCAGACTTTAAATATTTGGGTGGGTGTTTAGAACTGTCTCAGCTGTTTGAATCATCAGGTGATGAGCAACTTTTTGCATTAATATAATTAAATTTAAGATCCTTAACCCTCTACTAAAATAGTTGAATACTAATGTTCAGTTGGCTAATTAAATTCATGTGCTTGCATCCTGATAGACAAATGGAAATCTAGGTAAATGGCAGTAAGCAGTGGAATTTGTAGCAAACATTCTGCATGTGAAGCGCTAGGAAGCCTAAACTTTCTTTCCTGTTTTTCAGGCTGTGCGACAGAAGATGCCTGTGGCTTTGCTACTGTAGCTCCTGCTGGTTCTGAAGTTCTCTGTGAATTATACAGTGCTGCTGAAGTCAACTTCAACTGCACCACCTCTGGATTGGTAACAATGATCATATTTGAAAATATGTGTTTAGTTTATCATAGTGCTGTGTGTTGAATGTAAGTAGACAAGATCACAGAACAAAGGCAGGCTGTTACCTGACCCCTTGGACAGTGCTGTTCCCTATGGCAGTAACAAAACCCTGCAAGTTGGTAAAGAAACTACAGCCAGATGTTTCCAAAAATGACATCTGAATACCTCAGTGTTTGGTTGAAACATCACACAGCACCGCTATTCCTAAAACATGCTGGCAGATAGGATATCAGGTTGATTTAAAAAGGGGGTTAATCTGGATAGTCCAAACTAGAAGTAGTCAGGTTGGTAATCAGGTCGCCTGAAACAATCATACCTTTTGAGTCTCTTCCTCTAGCCTAGGGCTTGAACTGTGTGCTCTTTATCACTGTACTATTTTCCTATTCACTACTTTTAAACAGCAATGTGGCATTGAGGAGCTGAAATCTTGGTTTGATGGAATAAAAAGTGTCTGTGTGAGACAAAATAAAAAATGTCCACAGGGAGTTGTGCTGTGATAACTTTTGTGTGTGCTCATTCCTCCGCACGAGTTTCTTAATAAAGAAAATTCATTTAAGGAGAGGAAATCAATTAGGTTGTATTTATTTTGCTTGCCTGTTTTCTCTCTCAGGTGCAAGGGGTCTTGGGGAACCCTGCTGCCACTAGCATTGGTGGCCTCAGCTGCCTGCTTCGTGTCAGGAACCCAGAGGGAGCTGCACTGATGGTCTATTTGAAGAGAGGTACCAGATGTGAATCACTCACCTAAATCTGACTCTGTGCCCGAGCTGGTGGTTACTTCTGTAGGGGATCATGACTAAATGTGGGGAGCATCTTTGTTTAAGAAGACGCAACACTTTTTAAAGCTCAATATTTAGTGACAGTCCAGAAACTTCAGCAAGTCTTCCCTTCATATTTTGTTCCCTAGAAATTAGGAATACAGCTTTTGTAAGCCATTTTGATGGCTTTTCCCAGCAACTAGTCCCATAAAACCTCAAATACTATCCAATATATTTTTCTATTCTGTTCTGTTGTGTTATGATTTCTCTTTTTAAGCAGTTTATTTGAATATAGAAGGCATTATTAATGACCAGCTTGTACATAATTTACCAGTTCACTTTACTTTTGATTGTGAATTGTTCTAGTAATATACCAGCCAAGAAGTAAACTGCTCTCCATGAATCCCAAAACATATCAGCTGAACTAATGAATGCATAAGACAAATTTTATTTATTTATTTATGGCCTGAGTGTGGCTGAGAGCACCACATCTACTGGGTGTCCAGCTTTAAGCCTCGTGCCAAACTGGAAGCAAGATAACCACATGCAGAATGCTCCGGGGTTTGAGTCAAAACTGTCTGTTCTCACTGTGTTCTTTGTACTGCTATCCAAACCTCTGCATCAATATTTATTAATATTTATAAAAATAAGGATCTAAGTCTCACTTGGAAAAAAGACAAGTCCCCAAAACTTGTTGCAATCAGTGTAATCTTGTTGATACCAGATCTACTCCAGTTTTCTACATCCGAAATTCTATGACTCATGCCCTCCTAGTCAGCAGAAGCCTTAACTGCAGATGCAGTTATGCTGGCCACACTACATATTTTACTTTTTAAATGAGATAAATTTGTTTCATTTTTATCTGGGAGTTACTAACAGTGCTTGAAGGTGGAATATTGCCAACCTTACTGCATGCATCAATTTAGGAGCTCTTTGCTGGCCACACATTATGACCAGCTACTCAAGAATGATGGCACCAAACCATTTGATGATCTTATCTTGCTTCTGAAACTCAAAGTCTGGAAAAGGACTTTTAAAACTGAGTTTTGATCATAAAACTTTCAACCAGCTCCAGTCTGCAGGCAATTCAAAAGCATCCCTTGAGCTCCTCTTGAGCTTCTTTGCCATTCTGTCTACCCAGGACCGGAATTTACCTCCTCTGGACTCAAGGCCTTTGAGAGGACTGGCTTCCAGAACGTGCTGTCCGGCGTGTACCGCTCCGTGGTGCTCCCGGCAGCTGGCACATCCCGGACTGACGCTCAGCTGTTCTGCAGACAGGAGTGCAGCTGGGACTCCTGCTGTGATGGATTCATCCTGAGCCAGCTCCCACTGGATGGAGGTACTGCCTGACTGCACAGGAAAGAGTTCTGCTGTAGGAAACCAATGCTAAATGGGTAAAAGTTATTGTTGGACACAGTACCCCCACCTTTGCATCATACCAGTGTCAGCCTGTCTCTACATCACTGGCATTTTTTTGCCGTTGTCAAGGTTTGAGTAATGCCCAAGACATAAAGACCTGAGGTAGCAACCTGCTCTTGGAACAAAATGGGCATTTTGAAGGCATAAAGCTGACAGAGTTCTAGCAGTGTTTGGGCAATGTTCTTTGGAACATGGTGTGACTCTTGGGGCTGTTCTGTGCAGGGCCAGGAATTGGACTCAGTGATCCCTGTGGGTCCCTTCCAACTCAGCCTGTTCTCAGTGTGTGTGTGACATCTCATCCTGGGGAGATAAATCATTCTGAAAACACCCCTCTCTGTACTCAGCACAGCTTGGTGGCCAGAAGTTGGTGCATTTCAGCTGATGCAGGAACTAAGAAGGTGCCTCCAGACAGAGTTCTTGTAGTGCAAATCAAAACCAGCTCCCTTTTAAGAGCAGGAAAAAAGGATGCTAAACAGAATTCTGTTATATTAGTGCTTGCAGAAATGCTAAAATCTCCCAGGTCCAGGTGTCTAGCTAGGAGAGCAAGTGGGGGTGGGATGGATGGAGCCTGGCCGAGGTGGGACTTTGGCAGAACCAGATTTTTGCCTGCAAGTTTAAGCACTTTATGTCAGTGCTCATTTTACTCAGTGATCCCTGTGGGTGGTTGTTGCGGTGCGGTTCTGGTAGTGACTTTCCCCTTGGAGATGCATTTCCTGTAGGAAATGCGAAGTTCTAAATGATGTGCCTCAAGTATTTAAGATGAGCTCTATCAACAGGCAGGAGTTGGACTTAGTGATTTTTGTGGGTCCCTGTTGCAGTGGGGCCCCTCTGCAACCTTCTGGAGACAGCTATGCCCGTGGGGAAAGAATAAAAGATGATCTTTGCCAATGTTTTTCCATATAGATGTTTATTCTGAGCCTAGCCCCTTGCTAGGCTCCAGGCAGAGACTCCAGGCCAAAGACACCAACTTGTGGGACAACTTCCCAGTTAAGCCAGAACCACAGGGGGTGGGGTAAAAACCTGGGACTAATCAGGGAACAGGACTTGGGTACATTAGTAGCACAAGGACAGCACGTGAGAGAAACCAGCATGACCCAAGGCATGCCTCCCCCTCCCCCCAGGGCCTCATGGCAGGGGAGGAACCCCAATAGGTCCCTTCCAATTCAGGATATTCTATGCTTCTGCGAAATCCAGGCATGTGCTAGTGGCTGCTATGTGACAAGCACTTCTCCAGTTTGGAGTGGAAATTGATCCTAGATTTATGAAAATCTGTGAAAATCTGTCACAAATTATCTGTGAAAATTGCCAAGAAAATATTTCAAGAAAATTTTTTTATTTTGACATCTCAAATTTTTTTTTACATCAAAATATTCTAGATGATCTTGTAAAGTCCATTTCTCTATATATTTACCATCAGATTTTGGATTCTCTCTACCTGTGAGTGTAGAAGGTGAATGTTGCAGAGCTCTCTGTTTAGTTGGTGTGACCTATTTGGATCAGTACTACAGATCAGTGCTAAATGCATTACTTGGACTTAAGCATTAAAAAAAAGAAAAAAGAAGGAAAAGGTAGCATATTCAATATCTCATGTACCCAGTCCACAAAAACAAACTAGAGAGGGCATTGTAAAACCTTAGAAAGGCCTGAGCTGTGACAGCAAGTGCAATGCAAGAGCTGAGTATTGTCTGGAAGGTATGGGAACAGATACCAGAACATGTGGCCTTTAACACGCTGGTCCCCCAACTCACATCACAGTGCTGGGGGAGACTCAGGCTTGGGAGGACTGAAATGAGGCACCAGTTCAGGAAGCTGTTGCAGTAAAAATATATAAGTGCTTTTTTTGGTTCAGAACCTGAGATTGTAAGACCATCAAAGAATTGGATGTGTCTCTGTGGTGCTGTAAAGTACTGAGAACGTTGTTGGGTATTATCAGATAATACTAATATTTTATTAGGTGATAATAGTATGTGCTTGAAATCTCTGCAAAACAGGCTACAAATGTTTAGTTTGGGTATGAGTAGCTGGCCTTAGCGCTCCAATTTGAACATATGGCTCTGATTTGCTTATTTGGGTTTTTTTTTGGTACAGAAGGGTATCTCTCTCAGTGACACAGGTTCAGTTGGCACTTAGAGAAATTATTGGGGGCCTTGAGTGAAAAGCTCTGTGTAGGTGCAGAGTATTAGTGTGTGTCTAATTAGCATTAGAGCTGTGTCTTTGCCTGTGCCTAGGTACCATTCTGTGCAGTTTGCTGAGCTCCCCAGACGTGCTGATCTGCCATGCCAAAGGCTGGAATCCAACACCGACCTCAGCCATGGGTGGGATGTGTAACGGTGTGAGCTACGATGAGACAGAGAAAAGGTTTTTCTTCACCCTGGGAGGACAAATGTTCAGTGGAAGTACGTCAGTGAATTACCTCAATTTACATTAAATCTTTTTCATTGTTGTATAGACTACGCCTTATTCACCAGACTGCTCTTGTCCTCCAGTGCTTTTTTCTAGTTAATCCATATCACAAAAAAGGAATTCTTTGACTGGATGCCTTGTTAGATAGATGGATCTCTCACATTTTGCCACGTGAACATTAATGAAAGTTGAGACTGTGTTCAGTATGTCACTCTGTAATACTTCTAGCATTTAATTCAGGCAGATCCAAGCCAATAACCTGAGAGAAAGGTAAAGTCTGGAGCAAAGATAAAAAGGGAGATGCCCAGAGCTGCACAGTAAAAGTGATGATGGGAAATTGAGTAAAGTTTGGCACCCTGGACCCAGGCTATCCCCGTGACACCTGGGATCTTCTTCCTTAGACTTTTATATTGTAATGAAGGTGACACATAGTCTAGTGATGTGTTTTCCAAGCAATTTCTGAGCATTTTAGAAATATCTGTTTAATTTAAACAGCAATTCTAACTTTTTTTTTTTAATTAGCTTCTCTGTTGGTGGAAGAGGCAGAAAGAAATTTCACTACCTTTCAGGAAGTTTACCTGTGGAGAGGTGAGTTATCTCACAAAATTTCTTACAAAAACTTACAATGAACTGTAGGGAGTGGCAGCTGTCTTCTACAATGGAAGTGTCATTGTCACTTCATTTTATGCCATCCAAATTACAACACAACTCAGAAGTCTATTTTGGCAGGGATGTATAATCTGGAGTTTATTGTCAGTTTCATGAAATTTGGGTAAATTCTTGTGTCTGAGAACATAATTTATAACTTTTAATACCTTTGATATAATGAAGGCACCTGCCTTTGTCCCATCAGTGCCCAAGTACCACAATAATTTGGCACTTTATGCATAATTACATGGGTTATGTTTATTAGCAGGATAACCCTGTTATTTTTTTCTTTCTGAGCATTGCTGTGTACATGGCAGGACCTGCACAAATTATTTGTGATACTGCTTTATAAGTGCACACAGCCTCCAGAGCACTGATGCTGAATGCAGAGTGATTGTGGATATAGCATTTACTTTTGTCATCCAGACAATGCATTTTGGTTTAATTTTTCCCCAGACCTATACAGAGATGGTTTTACTCATTCTTGATTCGATATTTGGTGGAACTACCAAAGGAGTTTTCCTGAGTGGTGCACTTTATATATTTGTTAAATTTTGGGAACTAAGGATTATCTTGTCTTGTGAAAGAAAGAAAAAGGGAATTACTCTGCTCTTTGATCCTGTTTCATTTCAGACTCCAATATGGTGACCCGGACTAAAACCCCTATGTGTGAGGCTGCTGCTTTGAAGACAGAAAACGATCTTGTGTTATCAGGTATTATAGCAGGAGCAGACACAGAAGGCAGCAGAAGAGAGCTGAGACAGGGTGCAGAATTTAACCAGAAAATATCATATACTGCTATATATTTGTTCATTATAGTAAAGATATTGTAAAGGCTAGAGGATTTCTCTTAAGTAGGAAGCCTGATATAGATTTTGAGAAAGATGTTCAAAATGTAGGTCTGGCTTTATGATTTTTACCTTCCCAGGCCAGGCTGGAAATGAAAGTGTTAAAATGTTCTATGAAACTTGTTCTTTCAGACTTGCTGACCTGAAGAGACACAGGAAATATTATTTGCCTGAGAAAAAATTTTACATAAACCCAGGAATGAAATCCTTGGCCTGGGTATCTGGGCATCTTTACTGCTACTGCCAGTATGGCTGTAAATATGATACTTAGAGAAACCCAGGATGAAACTGCAATCATAAGAGTTTCTTCCATACATGATGACAGTGAGGGACCTGTGAACTTCTCTGAGCTCCTTTGTTATTCCAGAGTTTGCTCTTGGTTATACTCAGTCAGGTATAGGTCCAAAATAATTTATGGGAAGTTACTGGAGTTCATTTGGGCCTTCAGCACCATAATCCTAAGAGAAAGTGAGCAGTGGAGTTTGCTGAGAGCACCTTGGTTCATCTTTAATGAACTGTAGTCTTTGCTGAGGAGTCTTGATGAATGTCTGAGGACATGATTTAATATGTGCAAAATCCTAAAAGGAAGTGAATTGCTGATTTTGCTTATGGAATTTGAAAGGAAGGTAAACTAATTAAAAAACCTAAAAATGCCCATTTACCTAGCAGAGCTCCTATACAATTAGGAGTATTTTAAAGTCTAGACTCAAAAAGAGAGAGAAAAAAATGCACTTAATACGGTGGGTGAAACTCTCTTGCATTTACCTGCTAAGGCATGAGTGCAGCCCTCAGGGTTCTTCATTTACCTTGCTGGGGCTGATGATACCATTAAAACCTGCAGTTATGCAAGGAATGCATCCCTAAGTCTTAGTCTTGACACCAGCTGTTTGAGAGAAACTGAATGTTGAAGATATGACTTAAGAGGTAACAGGAATTGTAGGTTACCTTTTTATAGGAAGTCATGAACACATCTGGGAAAATGTCTACAGGGCTATTATGACTTGATAATCATTTATAAAACACAGGGTCACATATCTTTTCGAGTTTCTGACAGAAAAATCAAAACTAAAGGGCATTTCCAGCTTGTCAGTAGGTGCTTCAGCACTTCAACAGCAATCATCAGCATGTCTTTACTTTCCCTTGTTTTCATTATTGTCTAGTTGTTTCACTGCATGTAAGATAAGTAACACAATGTCTCACAATGTTGGAACTGGGGATGAGACCTTCTGTGGCATTTGATAAATAAGAAAGTGTTTATGAAGAAATTTGTAAGAGATAAGTGAAGATTGTCCATCTCTTTTAATACTGGACCCTTATTTAAGGGGATAAATTTGGAAACAGAACAAAATAGCTGTGATTGATTGTTTCAGAGGGAGCTCAGGAGATATAAATCATTTCATATATGTCTAAAGGTCACAGGCAGGTGACAGAAAGGAGTTATTTAATGTGGTCTGTGGGAGCATAAATTAGGGGAAATGAGGTTAAATGACTGAAATAGGTATTAAGCTTGTCAAGAAAATTTTTAACATTGAGAGGTGCAAAAGCTTCTCAAGGGAATGTAAGGAAACTGCTATATTTTGGATTAGATCGATTAAGGAATTGCAAACATCCTCTGAATCATCATATTTCACTGTTGGGATATTGTGTTGCATAACAGAGTGGAGACAACCCTCTAATTTCTGGGAGCTAGGATTTTCATCTAGTTTTTGGATGTTGGAAATAGTCTGGCAGTGCTATTTTGTGCAGTGCAGCTTGATGAGGAGGCATTGCCTGCAGCAGAGTCACTGTGGGTGGACAGTTCTGTTATTAAGAGCAGCCTTTGGTGTATTCTAGCCCTACGAAATGATTGCAGCTGTTTTACTGTGAAAGGCAGAATTTTATATATAAATAAATTTAATTCATTCCAGATCATAGTTAATTTTTTGTGGGATTCTTTGTTTGTTTGTTTATATCTCAGATTCCACAAAGGATCTTTTCTACCTAATGGACAACAGCCAGATACAAAGTGACCAGAACAATTCTCTCCCTTACCAGCAGTACTGGGTCTTCAGGCAGAAGTACTCACCTGAGGAAGCTCTGCTTTGGTGTCTGACACGTAAGACATCTTAGAGACTGTTATTCTGTAGGGAATAATAATTAACTGAAATCTTTTAATAGGTGTTATAATAATGATGAGTAGAAATTTTGGACTTTGAGATTTTATGTAGAAAACACCTAAAGTTTTCATGGAAATTGCCAATGGGGCCACCTGTTTATTCCTTACATGTCGCTGGTGGACACAATAAGGACACGTGGACAGTAGAGATGTCAGAAGGAAAAAAGGCAGTAGAAGTATCTTTATTGCTACTTTACAGTATTTATAGATTTCTTATT
>WEIT01019406.1:114048-150025 GCA_013389985.1 Dryoscopus gambensis | reverse complement strand
CCCCATACCTGGAGGGATTTAAAAGGCTTGTAAGTGTGGTACTCGGGAACGTGGTTTAGTGGTGAACACGACAGTGCCAAATTAGTGGTTGGACTTGATGATCTTAGAGGTCTTTTCCAACCCAAACAATTCTATGATCATCCAGGTAATACTTGCAACTCATGTGCTGTTGATTCTAGTTGAACTTTGGATACCAGATCATAGATGGCACGGTAGTGGAGAGCTGTCAATGATGATTCTGGCTGACCCTGTTCATGTGTGTCCCTTGCAGTGCCCACTGATCTCCCCCGCAGCTGAGCTGCACAGGAGATGTTTTATTGTAACCATCTCACTATTCTAGAAAGGTGACTGTGATTCTGAGACTTCCACGCCTTTTCAAGTATCTTCAGTCTATTGAAAAGACAAGCAGAACACCCCACATTTTCCACTATTGTTTCTGAATTTTATTTAGTTAAAATGCTCTTCCTAAGAGGAATTTCTCTGAGAACTGTACAAGGCATTGGTTGTAGAACAGACATATCCGACTCTGGAATATGTAGTGCTTGGCTGCTGCATTAACACAAGTTTTCTATGGCATAAGAATAAATTTTTCTACACTCTTGATGTGTAGAGTTCTTACACATCAAACTTAGCTTTGTAGCTCTGTTTTTTCCTCTCTTATCTCTTTAAGAACTGGCTAAAGATAACTTTTTTAAAACCAGGTGTGCCAGATTTTTCAGCAATGAGAATTAAATTATGATTTCAGCTAAAGTATGAGAGCTAAAAGCATAAAACTAATTAATAAGAAGGGAAATGGTTAATCCTGAGGAACTGCTTATTTAATTTTAAAATTCTATTAAATGAGATATATGAATTCTTACTTTATTTAATACAGTAGATACTTAAAATAACAAGTACTGAACTCTGGGTGCTCCCCTAAAATTATAAGTGCAGGCACCCAAGTTCTAAAACTTCTTATGTATTTCTTCTTAATTTTGTCTTGCAAGTTTCCTTTTGTATCTTTTGTGATTCCTGCCCAACCTTTAGAATTTTGCCTTTGCATGTCCATTATTATAGGCTCTTTCTTCTTGCTGTCAGACATCCTAAGGTTTTAAAGATTTTTAAAAGCTCTTGAAAATAGCTTTTGTGTTTTGTTTGGTGAACTTTAGGATGAAAACGTTTACAAATCAGCTACATAATTATTTTCCTATGTTACTACCTATCTTCAAAAGAAAATGAAGTGTTGGTGCTAAATTACATGTATGATGCAGCCTTTCAAGCATGATATGGTGACAGTTCGCTTAGAACGATGCAAATAAATGCAAGATTTGTGGGGTTTTAGGCATATATGCTGAAAAATAGGATGTGCCTTTTAACAAATATATTTAAAGATTTTTTTTTGCTAATGTTGTCTTTGCCTGTTGCAGATGCTAACAAAACAGCTGGAGGTATTAGGATTAGCTGAGAAGCCTCAGTTAGTTACTCGCTTTCAGGAAGTTTTCCGATCCATGTGGTCTGTGAATGGTGATTCTGTCAGTAAAATTTATGCTGGAACTGGAGCCCTTGAAGGAAAGGCAAAGGTAAAGTACATCTTCTCAAATGTCTTAGCAGTGTTCAGTATGGGTTTTAATAAATTCTGCCATTAATATAGCAATGATGAGATTTTCTCTTTAAAAAATGTGCTCTCTCTAATCCTAAAACAATCCCAAACGAAACCCAACCAACCAAAAAAATTAACTTAAAATGGTTGGTTCTGGTGATAACCAGGTCATGTTCCTGTACATCCCTTCCTAGCCATGCTCCTGCCTCCCCGATAACACCATTCTTTATGAAAGGATAAGGCTCAAGTCTTCCATTTCTTTAGAACATAGTTCAGAAAAATGTATATTCAAATCAGCTTTAGTTTCTTGGAATCTTTTGACTTTTTCTCTCTGTACCTCTCCTGCTATTATTTCAGTTCCATTCACTATATCTCCTTTTCAAGTGTGTTTAGTGTTCATGTGTTTAGTGTTTAATAGTGTTAATATTAAACAAGTTGTAGCTGGTGGGTTTTGTTTGAATGTTCGTCCAGCTTTTTCTTTTTAGTTTTGCAGTTACTGAAAAAACCACTAATTTTGTTTCTACCCTGCTTTCTAATGCTGCGAGAACAGTTCCGTGTTTGATGACAGTGTAATGTTTCTCTTCAACTTGTTTTGTCTTGGTTGATGCCTGAGTTGTTCCCATTTTCTGATGCTGTCTTTTGGTTTTTTTCTCAAAATGTTGCTCTTTTGTTTCCCTAATCCTGTCCCTTGCCAGGTGTTACCTGTCAAGACAAACAAATGTTGAACCGTAGCAATTTTTGCCCTTAGTTCCTTCAAGAATGTCTTTTCACACTGTTCTTTCTGCTAAAGAAAGTTCTGCTTCTCATTCCATGTTATATCCGATGTACCCATGGCCAACTGTTGCAGATTTTCCATCATTTGTTCGTTCACACTGTGCCAGGGTCCTTCTCTGCTCATGTAGGAGGTATCAGAGCAAAACACATAAAAACAGGAGAGGTCAAATAAACTTGTTGCTTATTCTGCCCCTTGACTGATGCATACAAGACTTCTTCATTTGGGACTTGCTTGTATTTTACTATAGAGTGGAATTTGGTTCAAGATGTTTAGTTTTATTTTCTTACAAAAATGTCACCCAGACTGCCAGGAAAACAGCAGTAAGTATTTTATGGAGTGTCTACCCTTGTCTTGACTTTCCCATTCAACCTTCTTCATTCCTTTTCCTAAATTAATAGTTTTCTATTTCATCTAGTTCATTTGGCTATTTATTTTTTTTACTTTTAAAAATGCATGTAATGTATTTGCGTTTTCATTTTAATGTTTAAAATACAGAGCTGATGGCCTGGTTTCAGCTTGTTAAAGCACGACAGTACATTTACTCTGCTGTCTTCAGAATAATGCTGGTTCCCTGCCCTGGGACAACTCTAATTAGTACCACATCTCATAAATCAGAACCAGCATCTCTGACACAAGTCCCGTCTATTCAAAGAGGATCTTTAATGCTTGCAAAGCCATGCAATACTTGCTCTTGTTTCAATGAAACATGACTCAGTATGTTTTTGAGTACTCTCAGTATATATTTTAAAATGTAGTTTTTAAGTTGCATTCTCATTTCTCAAATGAAAAGTTTGATGCTTGAAATTGTTCCATTTCTTACTTCTCAGTTTGATTCTTCAAAGCCCAAGAGTACTTAGAAGTAAAAATACAGAAATTTCACATAGGAGAAAATTATTTTAACCTTAAATGTATTAGTATACGTTTTTATACTGAAAACCAGTTCTTTTTAAGGTATTATAATGCTCGTTACATCTAACTCCTTACCTGCTCTTTCTTTTGCTTTCTCTGGGTTCCTTTCAATTAATTGCCTGATATGTGAATGGTGAGTGTGGCTTTGGATCATCGGTTGTATGTTGTCTGCCAGGAAGGAAGCACATCCTATCAAAATCATATTCCAGTAGAGTGCTCCCTACACCTCATCCTCATTGTCTGCCAAAAGTCACGGTGTCACTTTACTTCCACTTAGCCTTCCCAAAAGAGTAGCTTCTGTCCTGTCTAGTACAATTCATAGAACTAAGTCCTAGGGTAGTTTTGTTAAGCTTTTGCCTTCTTTTCACGTGCATTTAAGAGGCTTTCATGGGCAATGCAAGCTATAAACTTGGGAGTATTTTTTTATAATAACACAATCCCATGCAGCATCCCTGATGGATCACAGTCTGTGTTTCATGTACCTGCAGCAGTGTGTGTTCACAGACACCTCACAGGTAAAGCACTTGCAACAACACGTGTAATCAGAAAGGTGTTTTTGTGTGCCCAAATCAACACCCGTCAGATTTGGAATCGAGTATGAGACTGCATTATGTGTTAGTTACATTGTCCTTTAGGTGTATGTGACCCTCGGGTACATCTGCAGCAGCAAGACATTTTTCTGGAGACTCTTGTTTAGCCCAGGTGGACGCTGTTCCTCTGGAGTGCGATTCAGTCAGGCCAGAGCGTGCAGAACAGCGTCTGGGTGTGTCTGTAGCCATGGATTAGTGTCTGTGTTCCTTTCGGGATACTGCATGAGACTTGCATGTTATTTCAACAAGTTAAGGGGTCTTAAGTCAAAGCTCTCTCTGTTTTTAGTGTGGTTATTCCAGAATATGAATTCTGAGCTCATCTGTGCATAAACGTATACATTCATGTATCATGGCATTTGGACTCAAGTGCCCACTCATCTCTCACTATTTGGGGAAAAGCCCAAAATCCCTGTCATGGTCTAAACATGGCACTATATCAAATTAATTTTCAAAGACCTAGAGTTTAGGGGGAAAAAAATTCCTCTCCCTGCAGTATTTTATTTTATTTAGCTTAATTTAAATCTGCTTGTTAGATACGCCTTGTAGGTATTACTGTATTGTTTAGCATTTGGAGGTGGGGGGCAAGCACATGTAGCACAGTAGGCTCAGATGACTTGATTTAACAGTTAAAGAAGAAAATTGCCTTAGCCCTTAAAATCGTTAACACCGTTTACATATATGCTACTGAATATTGCCAATGTATTATGAGCAGTGTCCAACATAAAATATTTTATACATGTTCCTCCCTAACAGGCTGGAAAGCTGAAGGATGGTGCTCGTTCTGTGACCAGAACGATCCAAAATAACTTTTTTGATAGCTCCAAGCAGGAGGCCATTGATGTTTTGTTATTGGGAAATACCCTAAATAGTGATTTAGCAGATAAAGCACGGGCTCTCTTAACCACCAGCAGTTTACGCGGTATGTGTCTTTCAGGATTTTAATCTCTGATAACTATTTGGTGTAAGAAAGCTGTATAGAGTTTGTTTTCAAAGCACTGTTGGAAAGTATAAATGCTATTTTATGTTCTCTTGGCTTACTAAAAGACGGAAGTTACTTCTGCTTTATTAATAGTGCCAAACTAATGTGCTGCAGAAATTTCTTTACCTGTTTATGATTTGTGGGTGAAGTTCTACATCAAAACCAGAGATACTTCAATAAGAAAGTCTGTTTGTGCAGAGCAGCCACGTGAGTCTTGGGGGTTTGGAAGTCTTGAGGGTACCAGAAAGGCGGTTCCCCTCATAAGAATAGGGTGCTGAACCAGAATCCTGCATCCCTGAAGAGATGTAGCCTCTGTGGTCCCCAGGACTGCAGTCAATCCTATTTTCTGCAGGTCTGGTGGACAAGAAGACAGTGGGTCAGTTGTAGGGCTGGGACATATTTATGTCCCTCCTGGGACATAAATACAGGAGCTCATGTTTGGGCACAGAAGAAACTTAAATTTGAGTCTTGTTTCCAAGATCCCAAGTAATAATGTCCTGGACTACTGCAATTTTTAGGGATGAATAACATTCTTAAATTTTCCTTTTCATTTTTTTTCCTTCTCCTTGACACATCTCAACCTAGAATGAGGAATAATATGTCAAAGCTTCAGTGAAAATCTCTGGCTCTAGAAGAAAATCATCGACCAACTGTAGTCTTCATCTTGGGGGTCCACATCTTCATCTGATGTGGAATCAGAGTGGTTTTGTCCCATTTGTTTAGCACAAGGTTTCATGTTATTGTAACTTTTCTTATGTCTGAAACCTGCCAAATCGGCCTCACCCCAAAATTAGTTAAAATTTGTTTTCATTTCTTCTCACATTTTCTGGGAATGCAAGTTGTCCTTTCCATATTTGCAGCTCCTGACAGCTGAGGAGCATTAATCCCTCTTCCCTGAAGTGTCTCTGCATTCTCTACTAGGCGGCAAGTTAACTAATGGGGTACTTCAACATGTGTGAATCCATTATTAATAGAGGAGGAAAAGAGAATTTGCTAATCCTTTTGTGAAACTTTGTAGATTTTGCAGCTTAAAACATGTGCTTTAACTGATGCAAATGGTTATGTGTAATAAACTGTGTATTAACAGCATGTTTTCTCACACATTGCTGGAAAATCCTAAAAAGCAATAACTTATTTGACTAATCTTTTCTTGTTTCCCTCTTACTGCATCCGTAGTTTCAGAGCAATCTTTACAATCAGGTATAGTATAGTACAGTAAAATAAGCTGTAAATACCTGACCAGCGGTTGTTGTCCTCTGGCTTTTCTTGTGTCTGTTTGTGTGATATTTGGCTGTGGGCTCACATTTTCCTGGTGGTGTTTGGATCTGACATTGCTGTGCCCTAATATCCTTTAATCCAAGCAAAGTGAGAACCTAAGAGGTGAAAAATGTTGCAGTTGAGCTTGGGTGTGAGTTAGGAAATGAGGTAACCAATTCGCAGGGGTTTATTTTTGCAAATCCTCTGGCTGTAAAGGAATTTGCCTTTTTATTTTGAAGCTTCTGTATTTTTGCTTTGTTTAGGATAAGAGGTAAGATTCATCAGTACAATTTGTAATTTCATCTTATTTGCTGTTAGAAGGCTCCACATGCATGTGTTCTTGCAGGAAACTTGTCAGCTGTGCAGCACTTCGTGTTCTTGTTCCCAGAAACCATTATTTAAAAAAAATATTCCTAATGCTCTTCTATTCAGATTTTATTGTATGTTGAGCAAATTTAAATGGCCTTACATTTGCCAATTTTGCTTTTCCCATATGTGTTTTACTCTACCTGCTTAACTCTTAGTGAGTATCTAAAGAATGAAATCTGAGTCACAAGTAATATATGTCTGAAATTAAGTGATTTACTGGCACTTTGTCAGTGTAACCAAGTGTTTATTGTAATGACCGGTCACACTCTTGCTGATAGTATTACCCTCTAACTCTGGAAGAGGAGTCAACTATGTTTATATATTTATAAATAATAATTATTATTATTATATTTTCATATTTATATTATTTATTAGAATACCTATTTTTGTAAGAGTTATAAATCAACTATTTTTTAGCATTTCAGGGTTTCACCTGGGTATGAATTGCATATATTGAAATATTCCTACAGGAATTTGGATGTAGCAGTAAAACAGTTCCATCGAGTGGCACAGAATATCCCAAACAGAATTTTAAATTAACTCTCCCTTTGTAGGACTTCTTTCCAAATTTCTGCTTGCCTAGTAAGAGCGGCAAAGTCTTTTTGCTGTAAAATAACAGAAAATTTAACTGATTGGATTTCTGATGTTGTAGAGTGAGGCACAGTTTTGCTGAAAAGATAAATACTAGAAAAATGTAGAAAAATCATAGTCTCAGGAGGCTCAGGAGCTCTGAGAAGCACTTGGTTCACTCAGTGTTTTGGAAAGCAGTAGAAATTTTTATTTTTAATTACTCTAATTTATAAAAAGTCATTCTACAATTTAGAAAGACTGCTAGTTTAAAGATATAAATTTTTTGTAATAAGCTTGTTGTCAGTTCACTTCTAAAGTCAGGGTCTAACCTGGTAAGGCTTTTCACATTAGAGTCTCATAACATCAGGAGTTAAATAGGCAAAAACTCAATTTTGCAGCTTTTCTTAAAAGCTCCTGAGTAGCACCTGAATGATTTGGAGTAACTTAAATGAAGCTGAAATCCACTAAATTTTAAAAAGAAAAAGAAGGAACCAGAGACGAGAAATGTCCAAACTCTGCTATTAAACTTGTTTAGAGTGCTGCAAAGGCTCATCTCTGCAGGCACAGCTGCCTGCGATATTGGTTTGGGTTCCTGGGGTTCAGCCAACCCTTCGGATGGTTTGGGTTCTTGGATGTGTTGTGGTGACAGCATTTCTGGGATTGTTTTCCCTTCAGTGGCCGGGTGCTGAGGTAGCTCCCGTCCTTGACGCTCTGTGGCCTTTTGGGCATGTGCTGGACTTCCTGGCTGGAGTCACCTGGGGTGTGTGGGTCAGCAGCAGACTCGGTATTTGGCTCTTGCCTGGAGGGCTCAAGTTGGCTCCTTGCTGTTTTCTAGACTTCATTTCCCGGGGTTTTGATGAGGAAAGCATGAGCCCAAGCATGATCTGCTTGGAGCAGCCCAAGGAGACACCAACCAGTTCATTGTCTTTTTTTATGTGATCAGCCCATTTATGGATATATGATTTGTTCAGCAGGGAAAGAGTTCACAGCCAACAAACACAATATATTTTCTTCTCTTGTTTCCAGTTTTTTTTAAAGCCAATAAGGATCGAGAATACCTGATTTTTGTTTTAACCAGGTAGCCAAGGTGATAAACTTAAAAAGAATAACTGGAAAGGCAACAGCAGCTCACTAATCATCTTTGGGGGATTTAAATGAAAATATTGTTCCCAGTAACTGACTATTTTTCAAGACAGCAACAAGTGAAGGGAAGAGTTCCATCTAATATTGTTCATGTTGGTCTTTTGGAGTCTGATAACTATGAGAACATTCAAAATAGATGAATTAATATCACTTAGGTAAAGTACCTGACCACTGAACCAGCTTTTTCTTTCTGTGTTTCTCACAATGTCCTGTACAGATGGGTCATTCCTCTCTCTTCATCTGGCAGATAAAAACAAGGCACAGGGAAAGGCTGATGGGACAGAAAAATTAGTTTAATTATTTTGAATCCCAGCCTACTGTCCTCACTAAAGCAGCTCTTTAGGAAGTCAACTGACCTAAAAATAAGTCAGATTTGTGGCTTAAATAGACGTACTCTGATATGATGAAATAGTGTACCTTCTCTATTTTAGTACTTGTAGTGTATCAGCAACTTTTACACTTCCAGAAATGAATATATCTGCAAATTGGTTCTGTAACAGAGATTGGATTTTATAAATTTAATCTGTGAAAATGAGGTAGATACCCTTGTTGGTATGTATGAAAAATTATGCTTTCCTTAGAGTCACAGATGAGGTGATAGAGCAACAGATATTTATAAAACATGAACATTGTTTCCTTCATGTATTATTTCTCTCTATAATGTTGAACAAATTGCTGCGGTTTTTGAGTCAGTATCTTACCTACACAAGTAATGTGTCTCTGAGGGTACTTTCCCCTGGGAAAGCTGCATTCCTTGTGCTTTCACAGTTTAACTTAGTGCATGTACATTGGAAAGATCTCACTGCCAAGTTTTCTGAAGAAACATTCTCTATAAAAATAATGTCTTTCAAATGTTTTTGCAGCATCTGTAAAAGTACTGAAGAGCATGTGTGAGAACTTCTATAAGTATGCAAAGCCAAAAAAAATCCGAGTCTGTGTTGGGACGTGGAACGTCAATGGGGGGAAGCAGTTTCGAAGTATTGCCTTCAGAAATCAAACCCTCACTGACTGGCTTCTGGATGCACCAAAGTTGGCCGGGATCCATGAATTCCAAGGTGGGATTTGTGTTCTGTCATTAGTTTTTCTTGAAAACTCTGATTTTTCTAAGTAGATCACAAACATTGAAACAGATATCACAGAATCATAGAATTGTGTAGGAAGGGACCTTAGAGATCCAGTCCCACCCCCTGCCATGGGCAGGGACACCTTCCACTAGCCCAGGTTGCTCCAAGCCCCATCCAACCTGGTCTTGGACACTTCCAGGGATGATGGGACAGCCACAGGTGCTCTGGGCGACCTTTGCTAAGGCCTCATCACCCTCACAGGGAGGGATTTTTTTCCAAGTAAGGAATTTCTTTCTTAAAATTAATATATATATGACGTCTTTGTTCTTAAGTTAATTAGAAACAAGAAATAACTTTCTGCCTATTTACCTCGAGATCGCAAGAGCAAACCTGTGGACATATTTGCCATTGGATTTGAAGAAATGGTGGAGTTAAATGCAGGCAACATCGTGAATGCCAGGTAGGTGATCCAGTCCACACAGTGTTAGTTTGGCTGATAATCACCTTTTTCAAGTCATACGTATGTTATTTAAAATTTTGCTTTTTCCACTGCTCGCAGTGTTCAGCAGTTCCTGTGTTTTGCTGGGAACCAACACATCCTGTGAAAATCTTTTCAAAAGCATGTGTTTTTGGTATGCTGTTATGTATCAGGTTGTGGTCTGTATAACGGAAGGCTTCCTCATACTGTTAGTTTTCACTGCCATTCCATATATTGCATGGATATGTTATTGTGGAGTTGGGATTTTTCACTCCTAGCAGTTTGGGTTATGGAAATATATTTTTCTCAGTGGTGGGTGATACAAGTAATAAATGTGTGTGTAGTCCTAGGACCATATTCCCTTTATCCATTGTTTTCTCATCCTGTTTTGCATGTTTCATGGTGGTAGGGAAGGTTTAACTCGTTGGGAAGAGCACCTAAAGCCTATAATGCTGAAGCCTTTGTGCAGATTTTTGTCTTTTGGGTACCAAGTGTCAGCTTGTCATCCCCTAATTTCACCCTATGCATAGTTAATGCTGTTTCCAGGTGTGATATTTTTCATTCCTATCCAGTGCTGGCTCTGAAAACCATAGTCTGCTAGGTCTCTAGGGATGTTTCTTCTTGATCTAAGACCGTGGACTGTCGCAGTGGGGTTCCTGCACCCTTCCTGGAGACAGCTTAGTCCATAGAAGAAATCAGGAAAGGCTCATAATTGTAGATATTTCGGCAGATTTTTATTTTGTGGTCACATGGTGAGGAGCCAGCATACAGACAGGGCTCTGCACACAGACTGACTCAAGTCATGAGAGAACCCACAAGTCCCCTTGCAGGGGGACACAAAGTCCCCAACCAAAATGCAGAACTGGGCTACATGTGACTTTGGGCAGGGGCAGGGGAAACCCTGTCCCAGATCACGAGTCCTCCCGCGGGTCCCCTCCCCCAGGGGAATGCGGGGCGGGGAGCGGAGAGACTCCAACAGTGGACACCTGTTTTTCAATATTGACTGAGCTCTAGGCTAGGAAGTAACTCCCTAAAACAATTCTTAGGTTTTGTTCCCCTAGTCTGGGCTCATAAATGCAGGAAAGATAGCCATGGCTCCTAAAGTTGTCTGTGATGTTGGGAAAAGTGAAGCAGCCATTTGTGGAGGCTGGATTTGAAACAATTATGTCGTGACAGTCTGGAGCCTGTGTCTCTGCTGGGGAGGCATTTGAGCACCGTTCCCAACTTGGCTTTGATTTACTTCAAGGTTTACTTGAGGTTCTTGGATATAGTGTAGTCAGCTCAATCACCAGCTAGAAACCTGCTCAGTTTCATTCATTTCAAACCTGGTGTTTTTACTCTCACTGCCAGCACCACCAATCAGAAGCTCTGGGCTGCTGAGCTGCAGAAGACCATCTCCAGAGATTACAAGTATGTGCTGCTGGCTTCAGAGCAGCTGGTGGGTGTCTGCCTCTTCGTGTTCATCAGGCCCCAGCACGCTCCCTTTATCAGGTCAGTGGGCACAGCTGGTTCCACCTTGGGTCACTGTCAGCTTGCCTTGTGTTGCACGATAACACCCAAAGGTCCTCAGAGCCATGTGGGGCTCTGAGAGAGCTGTTCCACCTCCTGGTGAAGTAGTTGTTTAAGTTCTTTTATCTTAGTTTTTTTTAAATGCCTCCTTGGTTGCCCAGAGAGCTTGAAAAGCTGAGGTTTTATCCTGTTACTGCTCGGTGGCTGTTGGAACTTTTTAAAACTGTCTCTGTGGCTGGAATAGCAATGTGTCCCTCCCAGCCCCATTTCACACTTGGAGCCATTTACGCCAGGTTACTGGAAGGTTAAATAGTTGTTTCACTATTTCAGGGATGTTGCTGTCGATACTGTCAAGACTGGCATGGGAGGAGCCACTGGGAACAAAGGTGCAGTGGCCATTCGGATGCTGTTCCATACCTCCAGCCTTTGCTTTGTGTGCAGTCATTTTGCTGCAGGGCAATCCCAAGTCAAGGAGAGAAATGAAGACTTTGTAGAAATATCTCGCAAGCTTGGTTTTCCAATGGTAAGCATGGTATTCAAATTCCATAACAAATGAGAAGTGAAATGCTTGGAGCTCCAGCAGTGTCATCCCAAGGCTCCATTTGCCTTTCCCCCCTCCCCAGATTTCTATGGAAATCAGATTTCCTTGGGTTAGAGGTCTCAGAGATAATTGAGTTCCCACAATGTTTATCAAAATAGAAGGCTTCAGAAAGAATAGACCTTTCCAGTGCAATGATGGAGATGAAATATGAGTTCACTTGCATTTGGAATCCACGACTTAGCATAGGAGAGAGACCTTATAGATCCTTGATATGCAGTAAACTTTTGTAGGCACAGGAGACAGTCACCTATGAGAAAAAGATTGCTGGGAAACAGCACTGCTTTCAGTACACAGGAATGATTCTATGCTGTGTTCTCATAAACACCAAGTTGAAAATTTTATCAGTGCAACAAAATGCTTCCTTGAGACTTTAAGCTGTTTTAAATTTTGTCATCAAGCTGTCACTTGTTAATTTCTGTGGCACTGTGCAGGAGTCTTACATCTTATTTTACAGGGTTTTTTTATTTTCTAAACTTGTCCCCACTGTCGTGCTTCAGTTTTCCTAGCAAGTACTGTATCCAGCAGTTTCCTAAGGACTGCTATTTCAATCTGCCACTGTATCTGCTTGGTTTTACTTATGGGCAGTGGAAAAAATCAAAACAAAGGGAAAAGTAAAAGTTCTCACTCTAAACCCTGAAATTATACATACTTCGCAGCTAAAAACTGAATTTCTGAACCTGGAAGTAGCAATTTTGGCACTCAGTAGTTTTTAACTCCAGTGTGTGCTGCTGTTCTACAGGGAAGGATGCTCTTTTCCCATGACTATATTTTTTGGTGTGGGGATTTCAATTATCGAATAGATTTGCCCAATGAGGAGGTGAAGGACCTAATACGACAACAGAACTGGGATCCGCTCATCGCAGGAGACCAGCTTATCAATCAAAAAAACTCTGGACAGGTATGTTCAAACATCACCATACTTGAGAATACTTCATTTTTCTTACCGGTTTTAGCAATTCTATGATGCTCCTGTAAATCTGTATCCTGAGCATGGAGTTTTCTAATTATAATCTTTTTCTTTTTATCAGCTGCAACTATTTTAAAAGAATATTTGTAAAGTTTGGCAGTGTTACTCTCTAGTTAAATTGTAACAAGTATAATGCTGTTACTGTTAGGAAAAGTAGTCCAAATGGTAGCCTTTTTATTTGCAAAGAAAGCACAAAATGACAAAGTCTGAAGAAAGCTACAGCTTTTAGATTTGCAGGGTTTCTTGTTCTCTTTGCAGCTGTGTGTGGGAAGGCTGGAGATGGTAAAATGAGAGACAGTCCTCTATTGTTGGTTCTGTCTGCTCGCCAGCCCTTTGATCACAAGCAGTGCTTTTGCTGATTTAGAGTTCCCTTCCATTTCTGCTGGTGTCTCGTGCACCAGAACAGGAGGCAAAACACTGGATATTTTTACTCTTTTAATTTTTTTTGAACAGCTGTTTCCTAGAGAAAGCAAGATGTATGTTCACATGGGCAGACATTGTTGATTGTCTGTTAAATGGATCAAAACAAGAGGTGTAGAGGTTTTGGAGACACCTCTAGCAGGTATAAAGCTGGAGAAATCTATGGAAACTACCAGAATATGAAAAGGACCTCCTGGCTGGGGAGCAGAAGTAGCATTGCATTGTTGGAGTGGTATTCCGTGATGTAGAAGCTGCTGGCTGGGTACCAGCCGTGTCTCTGGGGGAGTTCCATGGCTGCGACAGGTTCACCCCTGTACCTGCTGCTCAGGAAAGGTGGTTACATAGCAACTTGCTCCATAAAAGTAGGTTAGAAAATAATTACTGAAGGCAAACAAATTAATTGTCTAAGAAGTTGTGGAACTTCCAGCATTGTGACATTGGCTTTTACACTGACTGGGTTCCAAATTGTATTTCCAAAGAAAAGCAGGTCAGCCTGTCACTTGATGCAGATTTGACTGTAAGAGCCAAGTTAGATTTCTATTTTACAGATCTCTGAAGTGAAGGAGAGATGCCCATACAAGGTTGAACTCAAGAATGGAGCTGGCTGAGTTAGCTAAGGCGTTGTCATGGGTTAGCAGAGCTTGGAGTTTTAGTTAAGAAAAAAAAAATTCCACTAGCCACGGAAGTGATGTTTTTTGCAAGGGGCTGTTGTAACTTCCTCCAGACCTGATAGAACTAATCAATTGGCTAATTTGAATATTGTCAACTCTGTTAAGACACTTAAGAAGCTGGACTCACCTCTGTAAAAAACACATTTAAACACGAGCTAGCCCGGGAATCACGCTCCTACTTCTGGCTTTTGGACGGGTAGCTGGGGGCCTGCGTGGGCCAGGCTGGGCCTGTCTGTGCGGCCCAGCGGAACCGGGGCCACGGCCCTGCTCCATCTCGGCCCGGCAGGGGCCGGGCCACGGCCCTGGCTCCGTGNATGTGACCAACAGAGAGATAAGTTCTGCTGCAAAGCCCAGGCCCGGGTAAGATCAACCTTTTCAGCGCTCTAAGTTCCCCAGAAGAAATGAAACCTGCAGACACCAATCCTCTCCCGGGTCAGAGGAAGAAGAAGGGTAAAGGCACGTGAACAGGCACCATGATAGAGACACCACAGTCAGCGAAGAAGAAAAAGCTGAAGCTCAGAGAGAGGAGATAGAGGAGATGCTTCAAACCTAGAAGCTGACATTATTTTGTAGAGCTATGGTGATGGACTATGATACGTCAGAGAACCCCTTGAAGTTTTGTAATAAGCATGCGGGGTAGAGCATTCAAACTGAAGTCACAAGCAAAGATACCTGTGCTGAAGTAAGTCAATGTTGAAGTAGCTGCGATCCTATGAGAAGCCTGAACAGAGAGAAGTAGTGATGAAGACCCTTGCTCCTCTGTTCCTAGAGATGAAGATGATTCCAGAGGTAGATGAAGAGAACCTTTGCTCTTGAACAGCTCATCCTTAAAATAGTACCCCATTAGCTAAGATTGAACCCTCAGAAACAGTTGTGGGGAAAGCTGTAAGTGGAGGGAAGGGACTCACACATGGCCAACAAAAACCACCCCAAGTAACTGTTTCTTGTGGAGAAGCCCCATAGCATGGGCAAAGGAGACTCCTCTCCCTAAGTGCACTGATGAAAGACTATTACAGAGGTGGTAAACTGACTGAAATAATCCCAAGTTTGTGTCTTTATGTTGTAAGTGGGAGGAGGGAGGAGGATGGTGGGAGGAGAAGTGTTCTGAAGGTTTATTCTGACCCTTACTATTCCTTTTTCTTTTAGTTCTGTTAATAAACTCCTTTATATTCTTTGAAGTTTGGAGCCTGCCTTGCATTCCTCCTGATTCTTATCTCACAGAGAGTAAAAAATGCGAACAAAACCACTAGAAGGGTTTTATCTTGTGTCCAGTTTAAACACTTAGTGAGTGAGAAGCTCACTTTGAATACATTGAATATATTAAGGACTCTATTTCTTCCCTTTTTTTTTTTTTCCTTGATCTCCTATTAATTTGAGGGAGCATCTTGTGTCAGCTTTTCCCTGAAGTGTTCAAGGCCAGGTTGGATGGCACCCTGAGCAGCCTGGTCTAGTGAATGGCATCCGTGCCCACGGCAACAGGTTGGAACTGGATGATCTTTAGGCTGCCTTCCAACCCAAACCAGTGTGTGTGTCTGTGAATTTGCGAGAACATTTGACATGTTCAGATAGATAAAATATAAGCCTTAATTCCCAACTTTTGCTGACACAGGAACAACAAAGCACCAGATTAAAATGCTGTGTTAAAGCATCAGTGTTCTGGGTGATCTCCAGTTGGTAATGACACTGAAGGAACAGTAGGTTGCTGGTTAGCCTGGGCTTAAAGATATAACTGCTGGCATTCTTCTGTTCACTGTTGATTGCCTGGGTCACTATTTAGTCATAATGTCAAATGTTTTCAGCAGATAAAATGTGGAAAAGAATCCATATTAACAAATAACAGGCTTTTCTATTTTGTTTTGAGGTGTTTATACAGGTTCTCAGTGTTAGAATAGAGAATTCTGATTAGTTTCAAGCTGTTTGCCATCTGTTTCTGTCTTCTGTTTCTTACAGATTTTTAGGGGATTTTTGGAAGGGAAAATCAATTTTGCCCCTACATACAAATATGATCTGTTCTCTGATGACTATGACACCAGTGAAAAGTGTCGCACACCAGCGTGGACAGATCGGATCCTTTGGAGAAGAAGAAAATGGCCGTTTGACCGATCAGGTTTGAGGGTTTCCTTCAGTTGTTTGAAATATCCTTTAAGTGACTTAGAGGATTCATTTAGTGAGGCTAACAGTGCCAGTGGTGCTGAGGTCCTGTCCCTGGCTCAGTAGGAGACAGAACACTTGTAACAGACCTTCAGTAAATGCAGTGAGGCTGAATGAAGGGCCATGAATCAGACGCCAATTTCTGACATTTAAGGAGTGCAAAAGGAGCTTCGGGGGGGTTTTTTCTGTAAGACACTCGATTTAGATTTACTTTCTATGTTTTTTCTTTTTACAAATAGCACATCCTTGCAATCACTGTATTTTTCCTCTTTTGTTTTCATTGCTGATTGTAGCTGAAGACCTGGATCTCCTGAATGCAAGTTTTCACAGTGACAGTAATGTCCCTTATACATGGAACCCTGGCACTTTGTTGCACTATGGACGAGCAGAGCTGAAAACATCTGATCATAGGTTCCAGTTTAATTTTATACATTACTTCCTAAGACTTAATATTTGTGCTGTGTATTTTGTTGCGCAGATACTCTGCTGACAGGATTTTCTTGTCTATTTTTTCCAAGGCCTGTGGTTGCACTGATTGATATTGACATATTTGAAATTGAAGCAGAAGAGAGACAAAAAGTGTATAAGGAGGTGATTGCAATGCAAGGACCACCGGATGGTACTGTGATGGTCTCCATCAGAAGTTCTTCAGCAGAAGAAAACTATTTTGATGATAACTTGATTGATGATCTTCTTCAAAAATTTGCAAGCTATGGCGAAGTTATACTTATAAGGTTAAAAAAAAACTTCTTACTTTTAATCTCTGCTTGTAGAATCATGGAATTAATTGGGTTGAAAGGGATCATCTAGTCCCACTTGCTGCCATCGGGACACCTTCCACTAGACCAGGTTGCTGCAACCTGGCTTGGACATTTCCAGGGATAGGGCAGCCACAACTTCTCTGGGCAACCTGTGCCAGGGCCTCCCCACCCTCCCAGGGAAGAATTTCTCCCCAGTATCCCATCTTACCCTCTGGTAGTGGGAAGCCATACCCCGCCTTGTCCTGTCTGGACTTGGACCTGGTGGATCAAGTCCAAAATTGATCTTCACTGTTCCCCCCAATTTCCTGAATAAAGTTACTTCCTTAGATCTGTTTCATTTTTAACATTTGGATTTCAACTTAAATATCTTTAGAATTCATTTTACGTACTTGTATGTGTCTCAGTTTTCAGACGTGATTTTCCCAGATACTCTTATTTTTGATAATTTTATATAAATTTGGTGTTCTAGAATTAGGTTAGTAGTTTTAAATGAACTGAAAATGAGGATGTTGCATTTTTACTAAGCTGGCAATTGTACTATTAAGTGTTGTGGTATTGTGCTGGTGGTTATTTCCAATGAACTTTGCAGGTTTGTGGAAGACAAGATGTGGGTAACATTTTTGGAAGGAAGCGCTGCTTTGAATGTTATGAATTTGAACGGCATTGAGGTAATGTAAACATGACTGAACCTTCGTATAGCAAGAGAAAATCCATCTTTAAGTCTTCTTGAGTGGGTTGGATTTTTTGTTTGTCTTTAATTCTTAGAAGTGTTTTCTGTTCCATACTAGACTGTTGCATCTTTTTTTTTTTTCTTTTTGATAGCCTCATGTCAGTATGTTGAGTTTCAAAAGCCATATGAAAGAAGTATCAAAGTTAATTTATTTTTAGGAGGACTACTGTTAGACAAATTAAGATCTCCTACTGAGAGGCATCTTCATCAAATGAGGGGTTTGGGGTTTTTATGATTTAAAAAACAGAGTTTAATTTCTAGGATGAACCAGTTTAACATATTTATAGCCTGCAGCTATTAGAAACTTAGCACTTCTCTGCTGCAAACTCTGAAAAATGTCAAAATTTCAGCTTGCATTGACTTCTATGAGGCCAGTATTTAATATTTGTGAAAATTTAACTTGTGACATTCATATTTTTACTAGTCTATGGCTGTTAAGACTTAGAATGTGTGATGTTTACAGATGGATCCTTGGATCTGCCAAGGTGTCACTGGCAGTTCAGACAAGAAAGGGGCTCAGGGTAGAATGTCAGTTTGCAGAATGAAGACCTACTGTATGCTAGCCTCTAAAAATGACTATTCATGTAGTTTATAAGCAAGTCTGGTTTTTTTAATGAAGAGTAGTGTTTCCGTCACAGTAAAGAAGCCAGAAGCTTCCTGATTAACTGAAAAGGAGAACCATAGGAGATGAGTTGTTAGTTTTTCTACAAAAAAATTTTCAGTGGTTGTCATGAACAGTTTAAATTACATAAATGTAGTTACTTACCAAAATGAAGTGACAATCAGACTGATTTTTGTTTAGTTGCAGAAATTCTGATAACCTTATTTGCGATACTTTCAGGAATTATTTTTTTTTTTTAAATCTAAAATGCTGAGCTTTAATATTCCTACTCTTAAAAGCTTCTGTTTTGTGCATACCTTTTTTTGGCAATTCAGATACAAGGAAGGATTATAAACATCAACTTGAAAAATCCAGATTGGATCAGAAGTTTGGAAGATGAAATGAATCTAGAGAAGATTAATATTGGGCTGCCTTCATCAACAAGCTCCACTTTGCTTTGTGAAGATGCTGAGGTTACTGCAGACTATGATATGGAAGGTTTGTTGAGATAAAGCATTACCTATTTTGAAACGCTTATAGTCCTAAATAATATGGTTAATTTAATGCAAATATAAATACGTAACAAGTTTATGCCCATCTAAAACAGATTAGAAATCACATTATTTCCAAAAGTATCTTGACAATCTGCGTCACTCTCATCTGCATTTAAATATATTCTTAATTGACAGCTTACTCTTCAAAAGCACATCCACATTGAGCCTTTTTTTAAAATACCATTAAACACCATTTTTTAAACGCCATTTTGCAAGCAGAAGTTATTACAAATAGCAGATATCTTGAAATCCCCTGCCCAGCCTTCTGAAGAACAAGTGAAGCTTGCCATATTGCAAACCAAGGAAATAACCTGTAAAGCTAATTGTTTCTTAGATTAATCAACGTCACAGTTGCCACAGTTACAATTACCTTTAATGTATATCTATAATATACGTGACGCATTTGAAATATTTTCAAGTGGTTTGAATACATATGCGTTCTTCATGTGTGATTTTGGGATGCAAGAATCATACTTCACCTGCTGAGCTAATTCCTTGGAACTTTGGGGCTTTTTTTTGCATAAAATCCCATGTCCAGAATCAGTTTTTACGTACTTTTCTGGGGCTTGTTCTTTAGGAGACATCGATGATTACAGTGCTGAAGTAGAAGAAATCCTTCCTCAGCACCTACAGCCAACGTCAAGTTCAGGGCTTGGAACCTCCCCGAGCTCTTCCCCGCGTTCCAGCCCCTGCCAGTCGCCGACGCTGTCAGACGGACCCACGCTCCCGGTGAGACCCAGCCGAGCCCCAGGAAAAACTCCTGGACCACCTGTTTCCACACATGGTGTGTATTGCATGGTTCCACTGCCTCTGGAACTGCCACATACAAGTTCTGTTGCAAAGTATCCATAGAATGCAAGGGGCTGTATTCTGAGAGTATGACTGGAGCGAACCAGGAATCCCTGCTCCTGTCAGTTCCAACATATAAATTGTAATCAGCACATTAGTAAATTGGGACCACAATATGAAAACTTCTGTTTAAACGCAACCTTTTTTTAAATGATGAAGTGAACATTATGATGGTGTTTGGAATGGCTTTCTAATAGAGTTTATTTTAACTGCTCAAATGCCTTGAGAATTCCCTTTGTAGCACTTCTTTCCAGAGAACTTAGTTCACAGATAAGGGTCAAAATCAAGATTTGGACTGCTGCTGTTGGTAATATTGTTCAGGATTTCATGAAAAGCCTAAATGTATTAAAACACATGAGACATAAGTTTTGGTTTAGGAAATCTGCTTCTTTTCATCATTGGTTCATTCCTCTTGTTTTCCCTCTCTCAAAAACTTCCGGATCGTTTTTTCCAAGGCTGGGACTGCGTGTCCTCTCTGTGAGAAGAACTTGCTATTAGAAAAGCTTTGCTGGGATTAGAATGTCCAAGAGATTAATTTTTGCATTGTTCACTGTCATATCCTTCAGCTGAATTCCAGATTGGTGCCCAGCAGAAGGAGCCTCCCCAGAGCCTGGAGCCAAAGCGTCCTCCGCCCCCTCGTCCCGTCGCTCCTCCTGCACGTCCTGCTCCTCCACAGCGGCCACCTCCACCCTCAGGTAATGCGGGGACCTTTTCAGGTACTCTGGGATATTTATTCTCAAGTCCGTGAGATGAATTTGAAAGTGCAAACCCAAACTGCATATTACACTTGGGGGCTCACTGTTTTATAACTGAAGTGTTTAACTGGTACATTTAAAAGCAATAACAGCATGAGAAATAACAGCATTTTTACCATTTAAATATTATTAGTTGAATAAGTTTATAAAAACTTACTTTCACAGTTTTGAAAAAGTGAAATTTTACAGCAATGTTTACTCAACATTTTCATTTTTTTATAGTATCTATTTTAAAATAAAATAGAACTAAACTTGTGCATTCATTGATTCATTGCTATTCCTTTAATTTTGGCATCAGTATATATGCATTTTATCATGTCCAGGTTTTTAAGTAGTTTTCGTTTGGATCATGTGACAATGTGAACAATTGAGCACTAAGAGAAACTGGATGTTCAGAAGCATTTGGGCAACATAGTTAATAACAAACTGACCCTTGTGATTTTTAACTTTCTCATTCTTTTTCTTCCCTCCTACTATACTGGTATTTTTCATTATTGCTGCATTCATTTCTTAAATACTGTCAGGCGGTAGGAGTCCTGCACCTGCTAGAAAAGAATTTGGAGGTAATGATTTTAATTGTTTTTGAATATGACTGCATAGCAAAACTGCTGTAGGGATCTGTTGTGACTGTACTTAATGTGATGATTCCAAAGGCATAAAAATGGGCAATTCTCAAAGTTATAGAATTGGATAATTCATGAATGTCAATGTCATTTCTTTCTTCCCCCTCTGAACTACATTTGACTTTTTGGTGAAGTAGTGTTTCTCCAGAAGCTGGTATTTTAAAGTCAAAGATGAAAGTTGTTCCAGCTTTTTATTACTTTGTCCTGGATGAATACACTCAGCTAACTTTTCTGTGAAGTGCTTCTTCAAAGTAGGCTTTGTCCTTCTCTGTCACGTTTTGCTGTCCTGCTTGGACTTAAATCAGCTCATCAATACATGAGAGAGGGTGAGAATTGTTAGTGGCTCTGAAATACTTCCAGGCACTGCCCCTCAGTTGGTAGGAAAGAGGGTTTTTTGGCAAAGTGCTTCAAAAATTTTGAGCGATCTCAGAAAACACATGAATTATTTTAATTTCACATAGTCTGTAACTATCAGCTAACTTTGGTGTCAGGCAAAAATGTCCTTGGCACTTAGATGCTGGTGAGACAAGGAGGTTTTCATGCCAAAGGTGTAATATTTCAAATGAGTTAAAATGCAGAAGCTTTAGGAAGCTGTTAATAGACCACACTCAATATAGTTGGGATTTAATTCATTGTTCTTCAGTCCTGTGTAGTTTTCTGTGCACTGACACAATCCTGTTTGCCTAGTTTGCCTCAATTGTGCAATGAGTAGTCTAATCTTCCTTTATCCTCTTTCCCAGCATAGCTTTCCATAGAGTTGTAACTTGCATAAAACTTGCTTTTTATGCAATCATTTGAGACTGGAGTATATTTTTTCATGTATTATTCCAGCCTAAAGCTCTTCACTTTTTTTCTGCTCTCCATTTTCCACTCATGGTGTACGTGTATATGCATAAATGCTTTTCAGGGGTATCTGAGCTCAGCTCTGAGCAAGGTAGCACCGGGCTGGAACTAAAATAAATGTCCTTATGGGTTATTTTAGTGGGGAAAGGGCACCTGTTTCTCTTCCGTGGAAGGAAGGCTCCTAAAGCTCTGTGGAAATACCCCTGTATGGTGTGTAAGTGGATTAAACTTTGGGTTTAGACTTCCATAGCACATGCAAAGGGACATTGATCATGTCTTTAAAATGTTGTGCCTTTTAAATGTTACTTTTTTTCCTCACGTGTTTTGACCTTTTTCCCCCCAAGTGCTTCAGTCCTTTCAATGCCTATGGCACTCTTTTTAATGGTTCAGTATGCTTTGAAGATGAGAGGAGGATTTGGGCATCTTAAGTGTTTTAGTTTGGTCATATGTTATATCAGAAGTAACTCAGAATTCAGGTGAACAAGGCTCTGCACTCACTGCAGGGCTTTACAAAGTGTAGACCTTTTGTATGCTAATACAAAAAAATTTCACTGAGGATCCTATAAGCTCCAGTTGTTTATAGTTAAAAATTAAAATGTTGCACTCTGTTTACGCAAGATATTTTTAATACATTACATATTAAATTTTCAGAGAACATTAAAAACTATAAAGGCTGCTAATTGTCAATTGAAGTTAATAAATAACATTTGTGGGGTTTTTTCCTTTAATACTAGTAGTCAGAGTTTTCTGGATTGTTGCGGTAAAGGTTTTTATCACTGGTTTAAACTGTTTCTCATTGTCCGTAAGATTAAAATATTCCTATGCTGCCCATTGTGATAGCATTATCGCAGCATGATAATTTTGCTTTATCACTGTTGTAGAGTATTATGAGTAAGTGAAATCTCGGGTATTTACCCTCTGTGCTGTTTCTCTCCCATGTAGTGAACATTTTTAAACTCGCCAAATCCTCATGCCCAGAGATCTTGCTCTCTCCATCTGGTGCACCGATGTAGGAATGTGTCCCTGTGTCTCCCTTCTGCTGAAAGGAGCTGGCTTTAGTCATCATCCTGCATAAAACAAGAGCAGTGGAATGTTCTCGGGCAGTGCCCTACCCCTGTGCAGCTTCACTGCTGCTCCTCTCACAGAGACCTTCGCGGTCATAGTCTTGTGATGGAAATTGGCAGGGCCTGGATCTCGGCCAGAACAGATAACACATGCTAGGATTTAGCATCTTGAAACAGATGCTCAGCCAAAGCAGAGATCTGATGTCTCTGGAGACAGTCCCATTTCAGCTGCATGTGCAGTCTTCACTCTGCCCACTCTGTAACAGAACTCACAGATCACAGAGAGCTTCTGGGCAGATCTAACACACGGGCACATTGTGAGAAAACAGGAGGCTGTGTCAGAGCTAAGGGATGCCTTCAGTATTTCCATCATGTCTATGTCCTGCTGTGGTTTTGCCATACAGTGTTAGGAACCCAGTATATGCTTGATGACATTCCAGAAATAAAATAATTCAGCATGGTTATGCATGATTGAAAATCCTCTTCCTCTCCATCTGAAATGTTAAACCAATTGATACAGCTGTCCCAAGTGCATAGTGCTGCGTGGAGGCAATTTAGTGATACAATTCTGCAGGATAGAATACATTATATGAAGTGGGAAGCGTTGATTCCATCAAATTGCTTATTCAGATGTACCATGGCAGAAACAGACTACTCTGTTCTGAATGACAGGGATCAGGCTTAATGTTGCAGGCTGTAAGTGCTGTGCTCATTTATTCCCTCGTGTTTGAGTACAGGTCTGTGCTCTGCTTTATGAGAGGTTCAAGACTGGCATGTCAGATCACACTGGATAGCCAAAGGTTTGTGGAGAGTGAACATTTTGAAGGAATGAAATTCTCTTTCAGCTCTAATGTAAAATCAAAATAATTGATGTTACTAAACACGATGGTACTTGCTGATTTGTAATTCACACCAGTCTGGCTCCCAATGCTGCTACAGTTATTTCCTACAGGTGACTGTAATCTCTCTAGACCAGAGTTAAAGTGTGTAAAGCTGTCTTGTGGCAGTGTTCTTCCTGGTTTTTCTTTCTCAATCTACTGCTTTTCTTATGCAATGTACAGCTTCTCTTCTTTCTCTGAAAAGGTCTTGGAGCTCCTCCCAGTCCTGGGGTAGCTAGGAGAGAAGTAGAAGGTAACAACAATTTTTGTATTCTCTAAACGGATTTCTGATTTAACACCTGAGTAATATTACTGCCCTTTTGATACTAAAAGTGGTTTCATGAGGTATTTACCGTGTAGGATCTTTCTTCTTATATTTAGCACAGCTTTCACGCAGCCAAGTTGCTTCCTGGTTTTCAGTGATGGTGGGAATTGTTACAGAAGGCATTTATGAAAAACTAAGTGAAACTTAGAGTGCCCTAATCAAGAATGCTTTTAAGGCTGACTTTCAGAGGAAGCTGTAGCTGACTGGTCATCAGGGTGACTATTATACATGTAACTAAAGCAGGAATCTAGGGAGCCTGACTTTTCATAAAGAACTACATATGTTCATATATTCTGGGGAGAGAAACTTCCATTTAAACCATTTGGTCTATACTTTAATATTTTGCCTCTTTCTAAAGAGCACAATGTAGGTATTTTGATTCTGATAGCCAGCTGTGGGTCTAACACACAGTTATGAGGAGCATTTCTCTTGCACCATTCTGGTTGGAGTACATGGGAGTGCTGGTGGATGGGTCCTGCTTCAGCTGTGCCAGCAGAGTCATGGGCTTGGGTTTCTTCCTCATCCCTCAGGAATGTGTCCTTCACAGCAAATAGCAATACAAGTCCTAGTAGAGTCACTGGCAGGTTTTCCTCCTGTATGCTGCAATTAATTTCGGCTGCATTGCTGGTTCATTTTTCTAAATTGGCAAAATCACTCTATGCATAGAATGTTTGAGGTTGGAAGGCACCTTTGGTGGTTATCCACTCCAGCTTCCTGCTCCAAGGAGGGTAAACTGGCACCAGGTTGCTCAGGGTGGGAGCTGCATCACTGAGAACAGTACCCCAGAAACCCATTCTGGCTGATTCCGGGGCAGTCTGATAGCTGGAAGCTGATTTGATAAAAGGTGTGATGTACCACAGAGCTCCTTCAGCTTATTGTCACTGACGTGGTAACTTTGCCTTCCTGGGAAATAAGCGGCAGAAACAAAAGCCAGAATCCTGAACCTCTGTGTGTTAGAAATTGTGCACTTTTCTGAGCTAAAGGTAATTTTTTCATCTCTTGCACTTCCCAGTTTGGATGTTGCATCTGAGGTTGTCATCAGCATGGCCATGGGTGAAGCTGGTGCTCTAACAGATTTACCCCATAAATGCAGAGAGGGGGGTCAGGAACTGTTACATCAGTTCTCTTTGTTTTAACCACTGCTGATAGAACATCTACAGAATATACCACAAAACAAAACAGCTTTCAACATAACTGAGAGCACAGGGTACCTGTGCAAGTGGGTGTCTATAGCTTGCAACAAATAGGATGTGATTTGAATAATTTGTAATAAAAAGGGTCAAATTACTTCATGTGTGCCATGGGATAAGAGTGTGTTAGTGACAGCTGGTGGGTATGTATTAACTTTTGGAAAAATGACTGGTATCTCCTTGCTTCCATTCTCAGTAGTAGTTATGTGACATCGCCATCTAATACCCATTTGTGGCTTATCTAACACAGATAATCTAATTTTTTTTCCATGCTTCAAAGCGCAAAAAAGCCCCGGAACACAAAGAAAAGATAACTTAGGTAATAGATACATGCTTTGTACTAATTATAATACAGACAGAAGTTGATTTTTAAATAAGTGCTAAGTCAGTAATCTCTAATATCTGTTACAGTTCGTAATCAGCCTCCACATTCAGCGGGTACAGCCAGACCGGTAGGTATTGTTTTAAAATCATTTTCCTGCTAAGTGTCTACTCTTTATTACATCAAGGTTTCTATAAGTCATAACAGATGTAAGAAATCTGCAAAATTGACTGAGTTAACTATCTTAGCAATTCTTGTCTATTGACTAAAAATACTATGGGGAAAAAAAAGCAGCATATATATATACACACTGGGTGTGACTTGACTCTTTTGCACTCTGCAATCGCATAATAGGCTCCCAAATATACATTTTGCATCTCCTTTCAAATAACTGCAGAGTTACTCTTTGTATTGTATATCCTTACTGACTGGTGTAATAAAATGCATTATCTTCTGTACTGGAATGTAAATAGTGATGGCAGTTAATTGCTTACAGGCCAGATGGATTACATAAGCAGTTGACATCTTATGATTACTTGATGTGTTATGGAGTTTTGTACCTTGTTTTAAAGATTAATTTTCATAAAGGTCTTCATGTAAAAATGATATATCCAACTGTTTCAACAAATATTATTTCTGCGCTTCATTCCTTTATTTGTGGAACTGAACTGAAGGAAGGGAATGAGGGGATTTATGGGCATTCAAATGCTTCACTCCATGTAGGAAATCCAGAGATGGAAAATATCTGCCTAATTTTTCTTAACAGTAGCAAGTGGGAGCCTTGCGTGAGGGAAGAGGCCAGTGTTTTAATAGCTACAGGTCTTCTTAAAGAATTATTGAGAAATGGGATTGTTTGTTGATAATTTTTTGACTTTGCAGCATATTCCAGTATTGGAGCTGCTGAAAACTACTGTTGAAAGTCTCTATTGAAATAAATTTTACTGATTCATTTTTCTCAAAGAGATTCTCACAGTGAACAATTCATGATCTTGGCTCTTTTTTTATTTTCCTGGAAATGTAAAATGGCCTCTTCTAAAATTTGGATAAAGAAAAACTGGTGTATATATAGGAAAGAATGTATTCATTTATCACTGTGTGCTTCCCTTTTTTTCTTTTTTTTTCTCCTCATAATCTGGAGCTAGCACAGGATTTACCATTTGAAATCATAAGAAAATCTGATGTACAGAAGAGACTTCACCAGTGTCTTGGAAGTGGCATAAGAGCAACATTTTTTTGTCCATATTATCAAAACAGAAAAAAGCAAAACAAACCAAAAAAGGCTCCAAAACCCCCAAACATAATAGAAGGCCTGAAAAAAAATCTGAGATGCCTTAGCCAGACCCTTGTTTGGATTTCCTATGTAACATCCCAAGACTTGAAAGGACCTACAAGAAAGATGAAGAAAGAGGGACTGTTTCCAAGGATCTGGAGTGCCAGAACAAGGGGGAATGGCTTCAAAGTGCCAGAGGGCAGGGTTAGATGGGATATCGGGAAGAAATTCTTCCCTGTGAGAGTGCTGAGGCCCTGGCACGGGGTGCTCAGAGAAGCTGTGGCTGCTCCTGGATCCTTGGAAGTGTCCAAGGCCAGGTTGGACGGGTCTTGGAGCAGCCTGGGACAGTGGAAGGTGTCCCTGCCCATGGCTGGAACTGGATGGGTTTTAAGGTCCCTCCCAACTCAAACTGCTCTGTGATTCTAGGAATGTTTCTTTCCTTTGTCTTGGGTAATTTTTGGATTCCATTTCAAGGATTTCAGGACCAGGGACAGTAGCTATGGTGGGTGCTGCTTCCCACTGAGGGATACTGAAGGCTGGTTTACACTTTCTTTTCTGTTGCTTTTCGATTTTTTTTTTTTTTTTAATACATTTTGGTGTGTTATCCAATCATCCTCCTGCCTACTATCAGAATATTCAAGGAAATACCAGAATGCATGTTGGCAGTCTCAGATCAGACAGGAATTTCCAAAGTCAGGTGGCTGAAAGAGTTCAGAACATTGGTAAATGGGCTCAGCAAAGCATAAGGAATCATGTGATATACAAAGTTGGGGATGTGCATCTAGTAAGACTAAGATTGCGAATTAGACTTTTTTTTATAGTGGTAAAGTTTCTTTGCTTGTTTCTAATTAATTTGTGTACGATTGTGCAATAGGATTTGCTCTGAAAACCATTTCTAGAATGTCATCTGGTACACAACATTTTGTAAGAAACGAATCTTACAAGCGATCTTATCTCACAATCTTTTTTCCCTTGAACTCGGGCATTTTTATCCCAGGGCCTTTTATCCAGCTTTTCAGTGTGGCGCTTGTAATTTACTCTGCTTCAACTGTAGTCTGGAATAGCTTCCTATGTCTCTTTGAATACCCATGTAGACCTCTAAATTTACATTCTGAGCGTATTAACTTCTGTTCCATCAACTTTAGGAAGACTTTGGCCTCCAGATGAGGCAGAATGTGTGTTTCATTAATACTGTTTGTTGAGAAACAGGAGACCTCCAAATAAAGTAGTTGCTCATGTTGGTTTTATTGCTTACAACAATTCACAGACTTAGGTAAATTATCTTATTAATATTAGAAAAATAGTAACTGTTTGTAACATCATTGCACAGGTAAATATTTATATAAAGTTGAAAATGGTTGTAAAAATACTTTGCTTTGAATTGAACCATTGTCATGTTTTGAAAACACATTCTTTGGTTTTGCATGTGTATTAAAAAATCAGTTCAGTAGCTGTTATCAAAGAATTTATTTTTCACAGAATCCTGATTATCCTGAATAATTTAGCAGTAGATGACTACAGATCCAAAGCAGAACTAAAATACTTTCTTTTTACCAACTTTCCTGCCAGACTGTTCCTCCTCGAGCTGGAGTTATCAGTGCCCCACAAAGCCATGTCCGTCCTTCAGGGGCAAGACCAGCACCTGAAACTCAGAGCAAACCAGTTGAACCACCAAGGGGTAAGTTTCCTTTAGAAGTTAAATATAAATGTCACTATTCAGTCAAGAGTTCCAGTCTGTGGTTCGAATGCTTTGTTTTCAACAGATGTCTCCACTTTTCACTAGAAGTTAAGATTCTTGAATGTAATAACATTTTGCAGTTTGTGTTAAGCACCCACAAGTATTCCAGACCCTTTCTAGATGCTTATCTCAAGATCACATGAGGTCTTGACTCATAGATTTCATGGTATTAGAGAAACTGTGCAGAGATTGCAGTGTTTTGGTCTGAGCATGCTGGTGTGTTCCATTGTGGCTACTGATCACCAGACACTCAATGCACTGGTTGTTCTGTAATCATAAGATTTGGAATAGCATTTATGTCTGACTCTCAAAGCAGCTTCCTAAACTTAAAATTTAAAAAAACCCTTTATCTTTATAAATATATAAATATACATTATATAATAGTGACTTCCAAAATACTTTTCAATACAACCGAAGTACATTTAGGAGTGATGTGGCTTCTGGTTCTGTGTTCTGTGTAAAATCACAGCATGGTTTGTGTTGGAAGGGACCTTGAAGATCAGTTAATTCCAAGCTCCTGCCTTACGGGCAGGGACACCTTCCACTACGCCAGGCTGCTCAAAGCCCCATCCAACTTGGCCTTGGACACTTCCAGAGATCCAGGAGCAGCCACAGCTTCTCTGGGCACCCTGTGCCAGAGCCTCAGCACCCTCACAGGGAAGAATTTCTTCCTGATAGCCCATCTAACCCTGCCTTTTGTCAGCTTAAACTTTAGTAAGCATTTTTAACGGAGATCTGCTGATTTTTTGGTAATTTCTAGTCTTGTTGCTGTGAACAGCTGCTGTTCTTACAGCCCCTTCCTCTGCAGTTCTCTCTGATGCTTCCCCATCCTGCCATCCTTAAGATTTGTTACAATTCCTTACCATGAAAATCACTGCACGTGTACTTCCAGGCTCACCATTGCTTCCTGAGCCACTGAAGCCTCAGGCTGCTGGACCTGCTCAGTCCAGCACTCCCGTGCTAAGGATGCAGGAGCCTCTGATCCCTGTGACACCGCATCCATCTCAGGCAAGTGCCCCACAAAGTCTGGAGCCCCCCCAGCCACCACCTCGTAGCCGCTCGTCTCACAGTTTGCCTTCTGAACCTGCTCCCTCCCAGCAGCAAGTAAGTAAAAAAACCCCTTGCAGATACATTCTTTCGCTATGTAAATTAACACAGCTTGTACTGGATGCTACAGACTTGTGAGGAACCCCTAAAGCAAACACAGAAACAAAAATAAGGGTCCGAATATTGGATTCAATGGTCATGGGGCTCTAGGAGAGTAATAATTGCTTATGTGTTGTCCATGAATAACTAACATCTTAAATACTAAACATTGAATTTAGGATTTCTTGTGATGGGCTTACAACTTATGGACAGCTCATTCTTAAATTTGTTGTTTTTTGGCAACTTTGAATGGAAAAACACTCAATCTAATAAATTTAATTTTATAATGATATGTGCATGCCAAGCTGTATAGTAAGTAGCTAGCACAGATTTTAAATAGTTACTGCATGATGTGGTGCTTTCTGTTGATCATTTATTGAAAGAAGACGATATTGATAAATAAATTAATAAATTAAATCAATATATTAATAAATAGAGAAATAGAATTCTCCCCGTTCCCCAGTGTCAGGTAAAATACAGAAACCTCTCCAAATAATGTGAAAATTTCATACAGTAATATTAACATTCTGTTCTCTGGGACCATTTAGACTCTTATGATAAAAAACCACCAACTTTTTCTAGGAAAAACCATAGTTTCTTACTACTGCTTAAAAATGAAGATGCAGGTTTTCAGTGCTGCTCAGGTTTTTCCTTATGCCTACATCTGAAGCCCTTTTTTGTTACGGCAGTTAATGCCTATTTTGTACCACAGCAAAGCAGCCAAATTCAGTCCTCAATGAGTTGACTTCTGAATTCAAATTGAAAAAATCTTTAAATGCTTTTCCTTTCTTTCTCCTGAACCTATTTCTTTGCCAATGAACTGCTTCTCATTTTGCAAACTTAGACCAAAAAATACAGTTTTCTGAGGAAAGGTCTTTAAAGAAATACAAGGTCTTTTGAGAGGGAGTAAATTCCAAGCCCATCCTTCTATGAAAATCTTGATTATGATACTGAAGAGCATAAATCTCTCCTTGTAAAAGTAATTGCTTGTACAGTGTGAATATTCAGGACTCTATACAATCCATACATTGAAAAAGAGAATTAATTACTGTAAATAGATCTTCTTCATTGTAAAGAGAGGAGATTCTAGTTTTCCATAGAACGAGAGGCATTATGGTTTTTTCAGCTTGCAAAACTGTTACTATAGGTGAGGGATTATACCAGCATGGCTCCCCGAATGAGAGCAATGGGGCTTTTCATGTTAGTAGATGGCTAGAATTAGACCATCCCTGCTCAGATTCTTATAATTTGTCTCCAAAAAGTAGCACAATCAGCTGCAAAATGAATTTCTGTATGGAAATAGCATTAGAATAGACCTGAGTTGGTTTTTTATGACTCTTAATGGTCGAGTTTACAGTAGAATACAACAGAAATTGAAGATTTAATGTAGTGTGTAGTAAATACTTGTGGTTTGTATTCATAACTCAAAAAATGGCTTTGTGAAAACTTCTGAAAGTATTTTTAACATGAGGTTGCTTTGTTACTTGGATTTTCTTCCTAATATTCTTTCCTTTGATGTCTGTTTCTCTTTCACAAGCAGGAGCAACCATCAGGGTAACAGGTATCTGACTATTTACCAATCTTGTATGTGGTCTCCATCTATTCAAGCAGAAAAGATGTATGAATGTTGTTTTCATACATCTACAGTCCCATCCCTGTTAAAAACCACCTATCTGCGTTCATGGACTGACTGTCATACCATAGTAGTTTGCTTTTTCCTTTCATAATGTGTTTAAAAATGAGACTGCATTTATTAGTGCCAGCAACTATTTTTGCATCATCATCTCTTGTGAAACAATTGGACCCTCACCTCTGTTGCTTAGTCACTGCTGAACCTCCTGGTCTCAGTCTGTTTGGGGAAAAAAAGATCAGTTTTGGCAATAAATGTTCTCTTTAATGCAAATTAATCCTGATACTATCGCACTGTCAGATTTTTTTCGAACTAAACCCCATATTTCACATTTCTCACAGAGAACTTACTATGACCCAAAGTAAAATAAACTGTTTGTTACAATTTTTAAAGCATTTGGTTCCAGAATTACTCAGAGCAAATTTTTACTTAGAATAAGGAGCAATTTGGATTCATAAGTTCTTTGGGATCTTGTGCTTTTAAATGACCACAGGACTTAACCAGCTGATGCCAGGCTGCATTTGATTCCTGTTCCTTCTACAGTTCAATTTTTCACGTTTTTCCCTAAGTTGCTCAATGCCATTTTTTAAATGTTATTCTGCAAAAGACTTCAACTATAGACAGCCAGTTCAACTGTTTGGGTATATTGCCTGTTAAAATCATAAAATCTTTTTGTAACTTTTGAATCCTTAGAAGCTGTTTTCACTTAAGCTTAATTCATTTGATAAGGGGAAGCTCCAAACTCTGTTCTGTCAGTGTGCATACTGAGCAAAGTAGATGCTCCACCTTTTTGGACAGTTCATACAAGGTAAAAAAGTTGCATTGTTGTTTGAAGCAGTGTATAAAACCAGGAATATTTTGGTTTTAAAAGCTGAGAAATTCTGTGGAGAAAACTGTCTTCTCCAAGGGTAGCTTGTTATTTTGAATGTGAGACCAGTGATTGTCCCTTTCCATGCCGAGAAGTACTGGAAATGCCTATGGATGCCTGTCTACATAGAAATGTCTGACTGCATATACTAATTAACACTAATGTTTCCTTTCATTGTGGTGCTTTAATGCTGCTTGTAACATCAGTATGATAAACTCCAAACAGTGTAACCTGGACTTTTAATTTCATAGTTGTGCTGGGCTATCCCTCGTTTAGAATATGGTAGCATCCAACTTTCACTTAGTGTTTTTTCGCTGGGACTGTGACCTGCTCCAGGAAGTAGGTTCCAGCTGCATCAACCACTGAAGGGGGGGAAAGTGGTGTTTAACAACTTACAAGCTTTTTTTTAAGGCAGGGAGTTCAGGTTTGTTTCTGTTCTAGTTAAAATAAAATGGGGTTGAAGTTTCAGCTGAGGAGTGAGAAAGGGGGAGGTAGGAATAACCTGGAACCAGCTCTGTGATTCCTGAGCACATTGTTTCCTTTGCAGCTGAATCCCAACGGGACATACAGCACTAACCCTGAACCCCAGCTCAACAGTGACCCTTTTGAAGACCTGTCATTTCAGCTGCTCGTGTCCAAGATGCAGACGTCTGTCCGAACATCACCTGCTCCAACCTTAAACCAGAAGGAGTTGATACAGTTGCCTTCAGCAACACAGAGAAATGCTGGTAATTCAAAAACTGTAAATTGCATGCCAGCAATGCCTCCTATTCCAACCTTTCACTCATCCCAGGAGCATCAGCACAGCTCTCCAAATCCATTTATTACTGGGCTGAACTGCTCAAATCCATTCACTGAAAGAACTCCTAATGCTGGGAACCCATTTAGGACGGAAACGCGGGAGTCCAGGATAACCTCACAGGTACTGGTAGGACCTGCTGCTTCCCACCCGTTCCCTCCTCTGCCCCCCCTTAGCTGTAACACAAGCAAGCCTGTATTTCCTGTGGATGCAGCTGAAAACACATTTTGCTTGCGAAGTAAATCTCTCAAGGTAGACAACGTACAGCCCAAAGGATGGGTGACGTTTGATGAGGACGAGAACTTTAACATGAAGCTAAAGCCATCTGCGAGTGTTCCAGATTTTAAGCGACTCAGCTCCGGGAAATCAGCTGGATGCCCAGGTTTGCTGGGAACTGAACAGAAGACTTTCCTTGGTTCAGACTTTAACTTTGATGGTGACTGGAATGAAAGTTCTACTGATTGCTTCTGTACAATGCCAGCAAGAAAGCCACCCGCACCCCCTGTACCATCCAGAGCAACCAGCAACAGGTCCCCTGCAGATCCCTTCCCCTCCCCGGCACCCAAGGTGTCACCAACTCATGATTTTACAGAAAGGTAGATGGTCAGAGATACATGAGGTAATATTTGTTGCTGCATCTATCCAGTAGAATAATTGGGCATTTGAGATTATTCTGTGTGCAATAATTAATTGTTAAATGCACTGAAACTTAACCCTGCTCATAAACAAGCCACTTCTGCTTGTGTATAAATTTTGAATGTGTATATATGGTAGAGCACAAAAAATTGTCTGAAGTTTATTAAAATTCCAATGTAATAGTATTTGAATAGACAAAAAGAGAAGGGTGAGCTACTGTCTCACTAAAATCTATCAATCCTGGACACAGATTTTGCTTAGGGAGCTCTTTCATTTCTGTTCCCCTTTGAGGAATTTCACAAGAGGCTCCCTGCTGGTAGCCTCCCCCTCCCTTTTGACTGTTTTGTTAGTTGATATTTATAAGTATTTACCAAAGAGCTGCCAAAGTTTGAGATTTGAATGTTGAGAAGTATTGTTTAGAAGCTGTTTAATTTATAACAGAGGCTATGGATATTTGTGAAGCTTATATTTGAATTTGAGGCACAACAACAATAGTTTACTTTCAAAATAGAAACAAAATGTTGCATATTAATATATTCAATTAACCTCCTGTGTCAGTACATTTCAGTTACTAAATCCTATTGTGACATACACTCACTAGCACTAATTCAGAATAATTGTTCCATATCATCCATTTATTCATTACTGTTTTAACTATACTTTTTTTTCCACAAATTGGAAACAGCTGATACAGCAAGCTTTTCCTCAACCTCTGGAAAAAAGTCCCCTTGGCTTTTGAGATACAAAGCAGTATTTACCAGTTGCAGATTATGTAGTCTGCCAGCCAAGGAGTGAAACAATACGCTTGGATTGTATTTAGAGTAGTGAAATACCCCAGGGCAGCAGGCTTTTTAGATCCTCAAATGCTCTCACAACACAATCCATGAAATAATTCACTATTCCTTCGGACAGCCCCTGGTTAGCCACGAGCTGCAGCCGCCTAGAGGAGTGACAGGGAGTTTTCTATTGCGCTTTTTTCCATTCTGGTCATTCAAGTTGTACATTTGGAACAGCAGTGGTACTACTTGTGCTTCAGTGTGTGAGTTACCTTGTTTTATGCTGTTGCTGCAAACATCTGTGTGGTTGATGTTTTGGTATATTCTTACATTAGAAAACCAAATTGGGGGGGGAACTTTTACTAGTGTGAGTCACGTGATAAATATGTTGTCAAATATTTAATTGCAGTGATTAAAAACTATCTGTCTGAACTGGTGTGCGGCACCTCTGCACTTCACAGGACTGTGGGGACCACAAGGAGTGCTCCAGAATTCTAATGTCTGTATAAATACACATACACATACACATACATATATGATCTGTAGTAAGGCCCTGCCATGTGTTGACAGGGGCAATGAGCGACAGTAGATGCTGTGAAAACACAAGAGGATGGAGGTGGGACCCACTCCCCACATGTCCCTGCACTCTGTTCCCAGTGCTCCCTGTCCCAGTCCCGCTCACCTGTCCATGGCTGCATCCCGCAGGACACGCAGGTATGCGTGAAATATTCCCACCCTTATGATCTGGGTGATTGTTCTCTCTCTGTGCCCCTCTGTTACCAAATCATCAGGATCAATAAAACCGTCTAAGACTGTCTTTTAGTGTCAGCGAGTCAGGCATTACTTTATTCTTGGTCAGGGGATGTGAGGCTGACAAAAGTCCAGCCTCCACACACACACTGATACAGAACTTTTGCAGTTATTTATACATTTTTAGTAAACAAAGACATTAGTGTTTATTGGTTCTAAATTACATAATTATCTCTCATTAATTAGTAATCTGTCCTTTATTGGTTATTGATTTCTCACTTCTTATGCTAATTAGTCCATATTTTTAGTCTTTTTGTATCTTTCCCTTTAGTAGGGAATTTCCAGTGCATATACTGAGTTTTTATCTGGTAGTTTCTGCAGAGTGTCCTTGTGATCAATAAATTCTGCGTTCTAGATGTCCAACCTCACCAAATCCCTCTTTCTCTCCCGGGCTTTGTTCATTGGAGCATATCAGAGTTAGTTTATCAAAACTGAATGTTTCAGTACTTTTCCTAAGCCGTTCCCACAAAAGTAGCTTATGCCAACTTTGCTAAATGCTGGCTGAGACTAACTTAAGAATAGTCCACTATTTATAATTTATATACATATAGCTGATGATTAATGAAAACAATTAATTTAAAAGGTAATTATACTCCTTACCTGCAATTACTAAGACGTTCTATTGTTTCCAATACCGGGCGGGCCGCGCGGGCCCTTTAAGCGGCTCCCGTGGCCTCACGGGGTGGCCGGAAGCGGAAGCGGCCTCGGGACCGGCGGAGGCGCCGCTGCGGCGGCTCCGGAGTGTTCTGGCGGATCCCGAAGGATCCTGGTGCTGCC